>VXBX01009321.1:84646-95755 GCA_013400415.1 Scytalopus superciliaris | reverse complement strand
TTTAAGGGAGGTCACTGTAGTAACACAAAATGCCAGCAAATAGTGCAAGAATAGCCCTACACTTCCAAAGCTGTCCTGCTTAGTGCACAGGATACACAAAAGGACCAGTACCCTATGGAGAAAACCTTATTCCTAGAACACAGCAGGAGCAAGTGCAAAACTAAGTGATTTACGATAAGCCCCATAAAGCTGTATGCTTTGGCAATCCCATCCCATCTTTCAACAGACACAGAACTATGAGTAATTCCTCTGTCCCTACATGGCATCAGTAACTGAAAATTAGAGACCTTAAGTAAAAACATCTGCAGATGCTCTGCTGGCTTCAAAACACATCAGCTCTTGCTTCCACAACATGCCTTAAGAGGCCAGGGAGGGTCAGATGGTAATGCCAGGGCTGGCGATGCTCCAGCCACGCTTGCAGGTGGAGCAGGGTCAGGCACAGGGAAAGATACAGGGAAATACACAGGGAAAGAGGCTGAGCATGCTATTCGTGGCTGAGAGCCAGCCACATGCCATGCTGGAGGGCAGAGGAGCTGCTTGCAGCATCTCAAGAGAGAGCCAAGGAGAAACTACTACATCAGGTACAGTTGCAATGCAGGATCAGCCTGGGTATACACAACACAACCACACAGGCATCAGAGAACAGGCTCTCTTAGATTGCCAAGCAATGTACTCAGTTAAGTTTTTAGCCACAAAACAAAATGTTGTAATTTGTTGTTCATTAAAAAACAAAACAAAAAAAAAAAGAATAATCAAGACTCAAAAACCAACATTTTGCTGGACTGCACTTCTGAAGCATTCCTGAAGCATTCCTTCAGTATTTTCTGGCTTGCGTTTGAAAAATTCTACACCAGTGTCTTCATTCCCATGCTGGGTGATGATATGGGAAGACTCCACATTTGTAAAAATTAACATGGTTCTTTATCAAGAAAATTACAGAGACTGTGCAATCATGGTAAGCATCCCAGAACCATGCACACATGCCAGTTAGGTAACACATAGTTCTCCTCTTCTGAAACAGATGCTTCTGCCTCCAACATCTTGTCACATTGCTACAAATAATTTTCTATTCAGATCTTGCCGGCAGCTTTATTAAAAAACAAAACTTTTTTTTTGTTTGTTTTTTTGTTTTTTTTTGTTTTTTTTTTTATTTAATATGTACACGTTTACATCAGTAAAATTACCACTGGTTCAAAGCAAAACTATTTTCCAGACTTCTCTATCAGTAGAATTCCATCACATAAATGCCCAAGCAATGACTGAATCAGTCAGAAGGTCAGTATAGACACTAGTGGCAATGAAGCACATGGAAATTTTGTCCAAGCCAGGACCAATAAGAAAGAAGGACAAGATTCCAGTGCTAAGGACTGAACAAAAGAAGCACAAGGTCGACCACCCTTGAAGTTTTATCCTCAAGTTTCAGTCAAGTCAGCTTGGGTCCAGCTGTCCTAAATGGAACAGAAGGTGGTTCTTGAATGGCACTAGCTAATTCATAGACCTGAAACATCTGAGATGTTAAAGCATTCTTCTCAAGGAGAGAAGTTGTTTGGAACTTTGTACTTACTTAGTTTCTCATGATGGAAATTATTTCACTTAATTTGGTTAGAGCTGCATTGACACAGGGGTTCATTAGGACACCCATTTGCTTGCAATTCAATTTAAAATTAAATACACTTTGTTGTTGATTTTATTACTTTTAAACTACTGTATCTATTGCCTTTATTAGCTGCTAATACACAATTATGAAGGTAAACAGTTTTCATTACTGAACATCAAACATTTAAATAACCACATTTGATCTCTTTTGCACCATTTTTCTCCTTTCCTTCCTTTTGCTGGGTATTAGACTGGAGAGAATAATCTATTCAGTGAAGTTAAACCCCTTTTGTGCTCACCAGCATGCTCATCAGCTGTCACAGCAGAACATAGTTTCCTTTGCTCTCTTCATGAGGGTTATTTATTTCCTCCATTCATTTCTTTCCAGGTAATTTGATGCATGTATTTATCTGAAGGTCATGTATAGCTTGATCACAAAAACTTTGCTCCAATTCATATTTCCCTCACTCTCTGAAGGGTAATTCAGTGGCAAAGATGAAAAACGCTGGGAGAAGACATTTGGTCACCTTTTAAAGTGCACTGTGTGTAGTATAGCACATAAAAATTACAGTCCAAGCTGAGTATCCCAAACTGAAGGTAATCCAAAACAGAGACCTCTTTCAAATGCACGGGCTTAATTTTTCTAGGCCTGAGGTCCTTTGTTTGGGAGAAGTTCCATTCATTAATATCTGTAAAGCACTGAAAGATCTTTAGAAGGAAAGCCCATTAGACAGAAGTACAAAGTAGCCCTTATCTGACTTACCTTTGAAGGAGTTTGTGAATCCTGGCTCTCCACTTTTGTTTCTTGTGGTGAGAAACTTCCTTGCGGTGCTTTGAGTCCCACATGCCAAGAAGAAAAAGAAAAAAAATCAGTTTGTTTCCAAATGTACAGAAAGAACATGAAAATAAAAGCCATAAGTGTGCAGTTTTCCAAAGGTTTCCCTCAGGTCTTCTAGTTGAAGATTTTCAAAAGCAATGAGGAATTTTAGCCACCATTACTTTATTTCATTTTTTTTTCCATATGTTTTGTAATATTTACTATATTATTTCCAAAAGAAACTGATCTCTCACCTTGTTTTAAAATGTCTTGCTGTACAGTGTATATTAGTACATGGTAGTGGCCTACAGTCCTTAATTTCACAACACCTAATCACATAGCATACATAAGTTCATGCATGTGCAAGTGTGCCTGTACACACGTGACAAAATATGACACACAAAGCAGTTAGGCACAGACCAGGGAGCCCAGAACTGCCCACAACTTGCCTTGCTTTGAATTCACTCCAAATCTTGGTGCCTTGTCTCACTAACATTGCTTTCAAATGCTTGGTAAGAGAGACTGACATTTTTGGAGGTTGCAACGTGTAGGAGGCTAGCTCACAAAAGCAGTCATCTCCTCCAACAGTTCTGAGCTCTCCAGCATGAAGCTGAAGGCCCTGAAGTTATTTTACCCCTGCACATCAAGCTGAAAAAGTCATTCCATTGAGAAGCCAACATCCACATCTGTGAGACTGTGTTCTCTGTGAAAAAACCCAAAACAATAACTATACTGAAGGCTGTACGCTCATGAAAACAAAATCCTTCTCCCTGTCCTGCACTGCTCAGAGATCTTGCTGAATATCCAAGGACATTTCTCATGTCTGGATCTCCTACTGGTGTCCCTGAGACCAACATAAAACATGGATATAACACTATCAATACATAAGAAGGCTTCCTACTGTATACCCTATACAGTCATCTAAACTGTAAAATTAGGCTCCACTTCTACTCTCATCAAGCCTCAAAGGCAAAAATCATTTTCGTAGGGAGACAATGTAATAGTCAATGCAGAAAAATTCCCCATCAGAGACTCTGTATCTGGCTGCTAGTGTCTCTCCTTTTTCCAAATCTCTACATTTTTTGACAAATTTCTGGCTGTTTTCAAGGAAACTCGGGAATCTCTGCTGAAGACTAAGGCAAAGCATTCTATTTACCTCCAAAATTGAAATGGTCAGAATGTAAAGACAGGCAAAAGCAACAAAAAGCCTATGCGTGTAGCTTTTAATGTAACTTTTTTAGCCCTGTAAAATTAAAGCAGAGACAGCATGGTTAAATGACAGTGCGACTTGCTGGTAGTTGCAGCAGAGATCCTCAGATGGATGCAACAAATCCTTCAGCTCAGGCATCACACACATGAGTACAAACTAACCCAAAGCGAGACCTTCCATCTCTCCACATGGCAGGAGTGTCATGGACAATGCTGCCTTCACCACTGCTCCTCCATGAGTGGGAACCAAGCCTTCCTGCTCCTGGACAGCAGTGGGCTGGAATTCACTAGGAGTGTCTGGAGCAGGACCTGCTCTTCTCCCATCCCCGCAAATGCTGGCATTGATTTTCTTCCCCCAGCCTGGTGAGTCACCACCTATGCCAGCTTTCCCAGGAAGGACTGGAAATTGGCTCTGCTCTGGAGTTCTGCTCCAGCAGAGCTGGTAGCTGGTTAGAGCCACCAGACCCACCCTGTGACACTTCCCACAGCCCAGTGAGGGCTGCAGTCACCAGGGGACAAGTCAAGAGCAAGGGCAGGTTATTCCTAACACTCTCACAAGTGTAGGGTACTCATCCTGGTCGCAGCAAAGACCAAGCAGCAACTTCCAACACCCCTGCGAGATGTAGGCACAAGGCTGCCATGGAAGCATGTTTGGAAGGATACTCATCAACAGAGCTCAAAGTCTCTGAGAAGGTTTAATGACAAAAACTATCAACCGAAAGATTTCGGGTGTGTCCAGAGTTTGCTGGTATAGGGAATGGGGGACCAGATTTTGGGCTGAGGAAATTAAAGCCAAAGTTCAGAAAGCAGAAGGAGGGCTTGGTTCACACTTTTTCTCCTGGATACAGATCTTGGTGATGCCTGTGAAAGCAATTTTGGAAGTGGGCACTTAGGTTAAGAAATAAGATGGAATAGAGAACTGACTTGATGTAAAATATCAAGTAGCCATAATATTGCAACAACATTCAGACATTACCAGTCCAGGCTTACACTGAGCCAGTAGCAGAGAAGTTTTTGTTAAAGAAAAGTTGATTTTACTACCAGACTCCCACAGCTGTCCAATCCCCTTGTTTATCTTCCTAATCTTAATTAAATAATGAATATTCAAAAGAAAATATGAATCAGGTTTCTCTGTATTAACCACACTGTTTTCCATCACTGTCTCTGAAGTGGCAATGGGAGTATGATTTAAAACTATTTCTTCTGGATCCTAGTAAAATATTTGTCACAGTGTGTCATGATAATTTTTTAAAAGCTCTATCATCTACCTAATAAATTTGTTAAGTTTATTCAAATCTTATTGAACAGGAAAAGTGCAATGAGTCATGGTTAATATTTCTTTACCTATACTAAGAAAAAAAAATATATCAAAAATTCAGTGCTTAGGGTCTTATTCAGAAAACCTCTATGAGTCTGTAATACATCTTCTACATGATTAAAAAAACAGGAAACTTGCTTTAAAATGAATTATTCACCACCTTGAATAAATTTCCATCTTTCCTATTTGCAAAACCCCAAAGTCAGTTATGTAAATTTTAACCTACACTAATTACCTCAGGGGTGTGCAAGCTAAAGGAAAGTAGATGCAATGGGAAAAAGAGAAAAAAAAAAAAAATCCAGACATTTCCATCACCAGGAAGCAATTTAATAGAGGAAAAAAATGTGTAAGTTTGCAAAAACAGAACAGCCCATATAATTTTTTTTTAAAATGTGGAATAGCCGTTGCTGCAATACCCCTTGAATCAGAGACTTACAGGAATAAACCAAGTGCCTTTGCTCAATGGCATATCCCATCGCACACAGAGCGAGGCGCTTGTTTCTCATCATGACACCGGCATTGTCTGCACTGCAACAACGACCCATTGTTGACAACGGGCGTTCCCAACGAGAAGGCATGAAATGTGGTTTCAGCTTCAAGTCTGTGTAGACATTGAGGGCCCCCTCAGAAAATAAGCGGCTAAAATCTGTGAACCACTGGGTATCCTTCAGAGCTCATCTGGAAGAGGTACTGGAAAAAGCAGGGTGTTGTTGGAAGGGAGAAGGGCTCAGTCAGGGCATCACTTTGTCCTATTCCCTATCCCATGATCCAGCTCCTTCACACGTCTTCCTCCATTTCTTCATCAGCTGTCTTGAGGCTTAATTACACAAATGACCTATCTACTACTGATTTCAGAGAGAGTGATAAAGACCAGTGCTTGAAAAAGGTCTTTCAGTCTGGGCTCAGCCTGGACACACACAATGGTGAGTATTGTTTCTACAAAGACAAGAACCTGACTCAATACTATTAATCAATTCTGGCTGGCTATTTTCAGTATGAAACTAACTCACAAATAGCAGGACTTGGTTGCATAGTACTTTTCAATTTGGGAAAAAAAAAAGTTAAAACCCTGCCAAATGCATCCTTTTCTCTTAAAAGAAAAACGTCCACAAAATTCAGCAAAGCTTTGAAGCAAAATCAAATTTGTTTACCATTGTTTAGCAAAAAATGGAGCATTTAGGGAAAATATTTACACATACATGTTTTTTGGTGAGTCCTAGCACTGGTATTACAACCTTCTGGTGAGGTATTTGCCCCATTGCAATTTGAAACAGGCAGTGGAGCACTGGCCCTTCTGAAATCACACTCCCTGCAAGGAATGCTGTGGGGGTCCACCTTCCCACAAGTCCTCCTCACCAAGTCTGGGCACAGCAGAAGCAGTACAAAGACAGCACTAGTGGGGTCTCTAGCAGCCTCCCACTGCCCACGGGGATCCCACAGGCAGAGGATCCTCGTGCTTCCCCTTCATTCCACTCCTGGAAATAAAATACCACTTTGGTACATCACAGTGCAGGTAGTGCAGCCTTTTTAGCTGTAAACAGATACCCAAATAAAAGCTTTTACCTAGAATTTCCATCTCTACATCCTATAAACCATTTTTAAGTGATGAAAACCCTATTCACTCCACTTTTACAGATGGGATAAGTGAGAGCTTATCAAGCAAAGTGCCATCAGGACTAGAAACAAAACCCATGTCTCTAGGCCCATTGGTGCCACCTAATTCTCTTCCTTGACAGTCTGACTGCTGTGTAGAGATTCAGTCCCAGTGATTTCAATATCTAATGCACCGTATACCACAAAATAAGTAAAATATGAAGAAACACTTGAGATGAGGGGAAAAAAATATTGCAAGAAAACTTAACATTCTTTTCAGGCCAGGTGAAATTTTGAGAGCCTTGTCCTCTCCATGTTAACTATAGAGAGATCCCAGGGAAGAGGGGCAGTGAGAGAGAGGTGGAATGAGTGCCCCTCTTAGAAAGCAAAGACTCCAAGAGCTGGATAGGCCTGCTCTGGAAATTGGACTAGCCATTGCTTGTTGGAATTTGTATGACCTTGTCATGGAGATGGCCTCAAAGGCAAAGTTGTGCCAAACCCTGGGCACATGGTAGTATTATTGATGTGCATTCTGGAAAAAAAATACCGTAAACTGTCAGACATTTTCTTTTTTTTAAAAAAAAGGAGAAAAAGGAATAAAGCAAATCCCCCCCAAGACTTTTGTTCCAAATGGATCGTTAGTTTACTGTTCATAAGAACAAAATCAAAAACTTAGACAATTGAGCACTTTATAACAGAACTCAAACCCACTTTAAAAACTGATACTGCAGAACACAAAGTGAGATTTACTTTAGTCATGCTACAGCCTTATTACACTGAATAGTACAGATACATTTAGTGACAACATTATAGGCTGATCATTTTGATAAATTTGTAAGGCACTGCATTATCTCTAACAATGCAGTGAGCTACCAGTCAACACAGGAAGGCAGTATTCTGCTACCAAGGTGAATGTTTTTGTAAGACATATATATCAAAACCACTAATTTTGAACAGATATGGAGACTAGATCCAGCTGTAAAGTGGGGGTGCTAAACAAGGACCTGAATTTCCCCAAAACTCAGAGGTGCTTTCACTCCGGATTTTGATCCAAGATGATAGTACTAGCAAAATAAAAGAACTTTAATCACTTTACTTAAGATGCATTGAGAAAACTCAGAAGGGATGCAGAGCTACCCAACTTCTGCAAAACAGAGATTTTGCCTCTCCAGCCTCAAAACAGAGAACTAACTCTTTTCATTTCTGCCTTGCTGTTCACAGAGGCGTCACCTGTAGTTTCTTCAGAATCACCAGATGCTACTTCAGATGTTTCTTATTTCCACAGTTGAGAAGATGTAGCTTCAAGGTCATAAAGTTTTGATGTCCTCATCTAAATCCAGAGTGTTGTACATGTGTGAAAGGCCATTTATCAGAGTGCCTGACAACCACAGCCGAGCATTCAAAATATGCAATGCTGAAACAGCACTTGCCATTGATAAAGAGATTTTAAGCAGAAACATGTTGGCTTGTCAACGTTCTGAAAGTTCAGATGACTCCAGATTAGCCTAGAAATCACCAGTTCATAAGAAAATTCCTGTAATTTTAGCCTGCATAGTAGGATATAATGGAATACACCAACAAGACATAATGGAAGATGCTAACTACATTTTACTAATGAACACAGTCCATCCACTCACTTAGCACAAGCAATGCCAGTAAAAATCAAAGTGAACTATGCCAATCTCTAGATCTAGAATGAAGAGTTTATATTAACAATGAAAAAGAAAAAGTGTTCATAAGCCATTTAATGGACTTCAGCATTTTACAAGCTTTTTCTGTTTTCTGCATACTGACAGCAAATCAGGACACAAGCAACTGAAGGGAAACTGAAAGGAAATACCGATCGGAAATTCTGAGACTTTTTTTGTGGTTTCCCCCCATTCTTCCTCAATTTAAAAATGTTTGTCAATTTCAGCACAGAATGTTTTTATTATTTTCAAAGTCCCCCATGAAACTTTACTCCTTTAATCCTCTTACCCTTCCCCAAAGCAGGTGTCTGTTTTGCAGATAGGGGAAACTTGAGTCATAACAACCAATTTTCTTGTTACAGCCCAAAAAAAAACCCTCATGTTCAGGTCTGAGGTTACAGTCTATTTCATCTTTGAGTCCCTATTCTTTTTTCTTACTGTCAATAAAACATTACCTCACAAATTTGTCTTCATTATAATTGTAATCAAAAAACAGATTAACTTTACCCAATAACTTCAATTTGTACTGGCTTTCACATCATCTTCTGTTTCAAGTATGCAGACACATTTGAACACTTTATAATTAAAAGAGGTATTCACCTACAATTAGTATATGAAAATTACAGAGAAGGAAAAAACATTTTAAATACAGCCTACTGTATGATAGTCTTAAATACAACAGTGGCAATGAGAACTTGCCATGCCTTATGATTTTGTTCTATAGAGAACAAACCTCCTCCTGCTAGCCCACATCCTTCTCCATCTCTCTGCTGAAAGGTATGGGTGGAAATTGTTTCACATACTCAGCTGAAATCCTTCTCTGATTTGAATGCTGGTATGAGCAATTGTATAATAACATCATCCTATGGGAATGTATTAACTTTAGTATATGCTCTTATCACATCACCTTCTTATCCTGGAGGGTGCATCTTGTCTAAGGGTCTGGCATAGTAATGAGAGAAACCAACTGTGCTAACAAGTTGCTGGCAGGCTGAACAACAGTGATGATTTTCCACCTTTGTACTAAATAAATAAGCATGCATGTAATGCAACTGGTCTCTCTTTCCCAGTATTTCTACATCTCTCAATTTACAGATGACCTGGTTGTTTTCCACCAACAAATTGATGGGAACAGCTCCAAAGCCCTTAAAAAGTCAGATTACACAGTGAAAGCCCAACATACCTCAAGAGCAGGAGGTTAGACCAGACAGCCTCCAGAGGCTGGTTCTTCCCCACCTGAATTAATCTATTCTATGAAGTAAAGGTCAAAAATACCATACAGTTTAGGTTCCACTCAACAAATTCAGCTCTGCTGTAAGACTGCAGAAGTGAAATGTTCAGCATTTAGAGCAATTCCTTCATCTGCAGCTCAAAATATGTGTAGTCTATTAATGCTGCTAAGGAGTCTCCTGTCATAAAAACTAATGAACAGTAGACTTAGCTACACTTGTGAGTACAATTTGGCTCCAAGTGTACTAAAAATACAAATAAAACAACATTGGGGTAAAAAAATAGTTCTGGAGAACACATGAACAACTAAAAATTTGTTTTCATTATATTTTTTTTTTTGTATGTCTGTGCCCCTATTCATCAGTAATACTCACTCTTTCCTTACAACCCTCATCTGCTTCTTTTAACAGGTAGTCAGTACATGATGAGGTCACTTAAACTTCATCAGGACTTGGCAATCACTGATTCTCTTTGAAGAATCTTTCCAATTGCCTCTGTTTATTGAACCATAGAAATGGACTTCCTTAGTTGAGTTTATATTAGGATAATGAGCCAGAGAGCTGACCAGTCAGATTACCTTAAGCAGCAGCAAATGCAGTATCATCATTTACAGTAGCTGTAGGATTCATTGTTCCAGCTCAATAGAATATCAAGAATTACTTCTGTTGCTTAATTGCCCCTCTGATCTTAAAGTGTGAAAGAACACAGTAAAAACTAAGTGAACTCATTTTTAGTGAAAAACAAGAAATAGAGAAGATTTTCCCTACTTCCCTTTAAATATTTATTTAACTAAAATTCCACATAATCCCTGAACAAAGCTATCAAAAAAAGACTTATAATTTAAAAGATCAGCCATGTCAATATTGTGGGTATTGTGGCAACACAGTGACAGACAATTTACAAATGTATAAAACATCTTTCCCACCATTCTGCTTATGGTGACATTAATTTCCACAGGAAAAAACCTCTTAAAAAGAACCCAAGTGTATATCTGAGTGTCCAGAAGCTATTAGGGAGGAACCTTAGATATTTGAAGGGTTCCCATGATCCCAGTGAGGAAGCAGGATCAATACTGATGGACTAAAGATATTTAGAAGTCTCAGGTTGCCAACCTATAGGACAGAGAGGTACCCTAGCTACATATACTGGCATCTTCATCAGACTTTGGGTCTGCTGGATGTGTGCTGACCCACATCTGAGAGCCATGGACACTCACTAATCAGGACATCAGAAGTCCAAGGGACAGAAGCCCAATATCTCAACCATTGGGATGTTCACCTTGTGTTTTTTTCCCCTCTGATGTAGCTGTCAATTAAATGTTTTTTCTACCAGTCCAAGAGCAGGCTACCTGGTAGAACTAAAATGAATTGGATGAGCTTAACCTAATGATAGAGTTCAAAAGAAAATTAGATGCTAAAGAAGATACTCATAATTCCTACTATACCACACAAATTAAATGGAAACCATTATACTAATTGCCTGTAGACATGCTTTGACACTCAAATAATGAGTGCAGCAGATAGGTAGCTTACCTAAAATGAAGTCACCTACTTTTAAGACATGGTGTAAATGAAACATTGCCAGCTTCTGTATTTCTGACCTGTAATTCTCAAACCCACTCCCTCCCACAGCAATAAAAAAAAAAAAAAAAAAAAAAA
>VXBX01009321.1:57513-84611 GCA_013400415.1 Scytalopus superciliaris | reverse complement strand
AAAAAAAAAGAAAAAAAAAAGAAAATAAAAACAACAACGAGACACCCCAACTCATTTTCATGTAACAGTCATTTTAAATATTTGCAACATCAAAAAGTAGTCAGGTTTTGGCTGAGGAAAAGTCATCTTCTAAAGTCACCTTGGACTCTGCATTGCTCTGAGGTGCATATATTCCTACAAGGACTATACTCATGAAGAACGATCAGAATGGATTGTACAATGCTTGGCAGGCTACAGCTTTGATGAGGGCAAGTCTGCAGGTGCCATCAGGATATAAACAATCTTTAAGGTGCCTTCCAACTCAAACCATTCTATGATATGATTCTATGACAGTATTATCCAATGGGGTAGAACATGCAAGTAAATATGCATTGGTGTTTTATATCACTGATGTCTGATCCCACTGCTTAAATTTGTGATTGGAGAGCAAATTTATCCACTGACATTGTACCAAATTTTACCCATGTGCTATCCACCATTAACCAAAGGAAAACTGATCATTCCATCATCATATAAATTGATCTCTGTGACTTGGCAAGGAGTCAGAGCACTGATGATAATGACTCTGTAAGGGTATTAGGTCTAATACCCTGAGGCATTAACCTTTGTTTAACCAAAAGGTAAATCTTTTGATGAAAGACAACATTTTATTACTATCCACCTGCAACAAATAGCTCATTTCTTACTCCTATAACTCAACTGCTGGTACTGAAGAGCAAAACTTGCACTTTACATTCCAAGTCCCTTGAGTAATACACATTGAGGTCATGGATCAAAACTGATTATATAGTTGTGATGATCAAGTCCTGCAAGGTGCTGTGCCCTGCACGGAGGGCTAAAAGTGGCATCTGAAATCTGTAGAGAAAGATAGGGGCTGTGAAGAAATTATCCCTATCTTTAATCAAACATGTTAAGTCAGCATTCTGTCAGGTCTTTCCTTGCACATTTCTCTGCTCTGTAAGATCAAGCTCGGCCCATAAGCATGTCCCTGCATTGTCTCATGACAAATGGTTTTCTGTGGCACGCTGCATACCCAGCCTTGGTTGTACCTGCTCAGTTTCTACCACAACACAGTCCCAAAGTTATGATTTTCCTGAAAGAGAGTTTATTTTTTCTTTATTGAAAACAAATGTCACTGGGGCTTTTGAAATACTTAGACCTACATGGCAGGCCACAAGAAACAGCACTGTTTTCCAAATTTAATATTCTTTAATGTGTTTGTTAACAGAACATTGACATCTGTTTAATGCTTCCCTTACAAGAATCTATCAGATCTCCTTCATGTATTTCTTACCAACCTCAACTATCAGCTTTTGCATTTACAAAACCAGGACATGAAGTAAGAAACAATACAGTCTAAAGTTCCACAGCTAAAATCTAGTGTAAACCATTTTTCCCAAAAATATTATTTTGAAAAGTGCATCTGCTCTTTCAAAACCTTTCAATCATAGTAATCTCATGCACCAAGCTGTTGTTTAAACAAAAGCCATCCATTTTTTGTAATGCTACAAAGCAGAGAAAAGAAACAATGAACTAAGGGACACACAGTTGGTAGATTCGCTTCATGCCAATGCTGCCAGCAAAGTTCTAGTGTAAATCAGATACCTCATTGGAACGAATATTTGGCAGCCTAAAAAGAAACAGCAGCAACTCAAACGTATTTCTGAACCTCACGCATAAAACCAACCCCACATACTATAAACTTCCACTTCCTGTTTTTAACCCTTGGGTTCCCAAGTTTTATTTTGTCAAAGCAAGGGAATGTGAGAGAGATGTCTATTAGATTCCTTCACTCAGCCCAAGGGTTAATTACTCAGTTTTGTAGACATTTGAAAATATTATGCTACCTCTAATGGCAAAATTGATAGAAGCTTGTTTCAGGCTCACTTTATGTCATTATGGCAGATTAAATTAACTAATCATAAATTATGCTGGCTAAAGTACATCTGCTACTCACTAAACCTGCAGAGAGAAGAGAAGGGGTTTTTTCTACTGAATAAGAAGTAAATGCCATGCAGAAAATTAGACATTTACAAACCAATAAACACACGTTCAAGCAACAAAAGCTGGAAGTATCCCAAAGATGGAGGGAACAGATTCTGAAGACCACGGTAGCAGTCTGACACTGAACCTGTAGCTGTTGTGGAAAGGCATCAATACTGCAATGCTCCAGGGGTATATCCACAGATCAAAGAGTAAAGATGTATATTAAAGAATAAAGAAGATCAATTAAGCAAGAATTAGCATGCTCACATTGTTAGATGTCTTTGAATACCAATATGACATGATGTGCGTGTTTGCAGCCTCTGCTTCCTATGTCACCTCTTCCATTTCCTCTTCAGAGGAGCTGACTGCACCATTCCTGGAAGCTTCCAAGGAATGGATGGATGTATAGATCACTGATCTAGAAGACATTACAGATCTCTTCTTACTCTCTGCATTGCAGAATGCAGATAGGGCAGCTGATACCATGTCAGTGTGACTAAATTCCTTATCGGGAATGGACTGAAGTTAGAGATGTGTGAGAAGAATGGAAAGAAAACACAAGCATTCAAGACCTCTTCCTTGCAGTATTAAGCATTGAGTTCCTCTCTGCTCACGGTAGACCAGCTCAATCAGTCACATTAAATGAGGATTTTCTTTCTTTTGGAATAATATAAGGAAGAAAAGCAGTAGTGTGTATTCTATTACATGTCAATTTCCATATGTAGTTTCCAGTTGAAAAGCAGAATGTTGTTTTGTGATGACCAGATTGCTTCCATCTAGAAAACAAACTTCACTGCACAAAGAGCCCAGGTAAGATGATCAACCTCACAGTGACCAAGTTTAGAGTGAGTGTAAACAAAGCATTGACATATCTGTTGTGTTCCTTCAGTCATCACAGAGCCTCAGAAAGCTTTGGGGGCAGCTTGAATAGCCCAAATGAAGTTAGAGGGTGAACTCTCAACGTATTATTACCTTCTGCAAAGGTACAGTACGCTCTTACCCTATTCCCAGGCTCATATTCCATCAGTCCCTTGAGCCAGATGAGGCTCTTAGTACCATCTCAGTCCTTTTCCCTTATGTTTCCCTCCCATTTCATGTTCTCTGAACAATATTACCCATACCACCTTCCATGCATGATGCATACAGCTATAAAAAAGTCAAAAGGAATGAAATAGAGCTTCAGGATTTAGAGGAAAGCAATAAGAGAACTGTGTCCCTCACCAACATGCAAAGGCAATGACAAGGTTTAGTTCTGCAGTGAAAGAAAAATCTAAAAACTTCCTCTGAAAATAAAAGAAAGCTTATATCACCATCATTCACTGGATAACCTATTTTAAGCCCATCAGAGCCAGTGAGCTGTTCTCATGTTGCTAATTAAAAATGATAGATTCATCAATTAATCTCTCATTCTGTTCTCTAGCCTTAGTATGAGATTTTTCAAGGGGACAAATGGTACTTAGGTGTCCACAAGTATCATTTCAGCCCTGAAAACTTGTGCTGTTATCAATATCATCCCAACCCTATCTCTTTATGCTATGAAACGACAAAAACTTTAGAAAGCTTTGCCACCCTGAAAAACATAACAGATTTATAATTGGGGAATAATCTTATCCTCTGTACAATGAACATCGCTACATAAATCCTCCCTGAGCTCCAGTTCAAACTTACTCACTGAGAGATGAATAAGCCTCTGTTAAATTTGGCAGAGAGAGATGTCCTAAGCTTAGTCTCTTGATTGAAACTCAATTGCAATATTACTACAGCGCAGTCAGAGATACTTCACTATTTAGGGAAGAAGCAACTAAGGCAATCTATTTTTATTCACATTGAAATGGAGACAAAGATAAAGGTCCTGCTGTTAGCTTAGCAAAGTGCCAGTCCACATAAAGCATGCCGATGAAAGTGGTTATCTTTTCCTCTTTCAATATATGTATCACCAGGCAGAGAAATAGAATTGGGGTGTACAAGGTTAACAAGCCAGCATCATGTTATGAAGCAAGCGGTAAAATTGTCTTACAGTTCTTAACTCTGACCTGTTCCAGTGAAAGGCTGCCAAGCAGAATTATGTCATCTTGAACATCTCTCTCAAACTGTTCGATATATGAAGGAATCTCTTCATCTTCAAGCTCCCTCTGAAGGTCACATGCCTTACTGGAGCTGACAGGCATCACAGGCTCTGGAAAATCTTCACTGATGACATGGGCTGCTTGAAACAAAAGTGGCAGATTATCCCTTAGCAAAGGGGGGCTCATTCACTGCTTTGTACCTTCTCAATATGTTTGGCCCGGCAACATTTTAAGACAACAATTCATGCCATAAAAAGTACAGCAATAAATAGCAACAGTAAAACAACTGGTGGGTGCCATAGTGCCAGTACGAGGAAAACTGTCCTCAAGCACAACATCTGCATACAGGTACAAATTTAGTACGTTTAGTTTGTTCCTCAAATACTTTTAAAAAGGCATCCTCTACATTTCTAAGGGCACTTTGCTTCCCTGTAAATCTTAAAGGGACTGGGATTTGGAGCAACCTTGGCTTTCACTCCTGAGGAAGAGAAGTAATAACAGCAATTGAATGGGAGTTTTAGTTTGAGCCACACCAAGCATTTCATCTTCTTTCAACTCACCCCACATGATTGGATTCCTTCCCTACTTGTGTCCATGCAGCTCCTGCCTAATTAATTGGGTCCAGTTCTGCTCCCACGCACATCATTCCCCTGATTTCACATGCATATGCAATGAAATATGCAAAAACAAAGGGTACGTGCCACACATAAGTAAAAATAAACCCCATTCATTAAAGAGAAACTTTGTCCTTTCTTCAATTTAATTATTGTGCCACATGAAAAAAAAATCTCATTGATATCTGCTACAGTACTAATACTAGTTTGGGCTATAAATAATAACAACGATGATTTTTGATCATTTGTGCACTTTGGGATCACTAAAAATGGCAGATACAAGATTGTCCACATATGACTATCCTTCTTGGTTCATATTTCTGTGTGTAAGCTTTTACGGTTTTCTGTGCCTATCTCTGAGAAATTGCCATATCTAGTTATTTACTTCTCTTTGTCCATCCTACAACATGAAAGCAGTTAAAAGAGGATTTTTTTCCTCACTCCCCTTTGAAGTCTTTCACTCTCTAATGAAGACCAGAAAAGGAAAGATAAAACTAAGGCTATTAACATTTTCAGTTTTGCTCACTACTCGTTGTTTAATGACTTTAATTGTTGAGCCTCCCAAGTACTTAAATCACCTCGGTGCCACCAACACACAGGAAGTAGGGTGGTTTTTTTATTTAATTACAACAGGATACAATTCAAAATCATGTTGGGGGAAGTGTACAGTAGATATAAACAACCCAAACCATTACCTTAGGGTACACATCTCTTCATGTAACATTTTACAAGCCTAATGAAAAGTGATTTGACCTACGCTATTAACAGCAAAAACAAAACAATATTTACATTTAAATTTGCTGTAACATTAAGGGTTTGGCTAGAGAGAGAAAACCCAGGACGCACCGGAAAAAGAAACACTGCCAAAAGCAGAAGATGGAGCATGTCTTGTTCCCCTCAGTGCTGTGTTGTACACAACAGGCCATATGCTCAGCTGGTATAAATCAGCTGCTTTACTGCTTTCACAGGAGCAGTACAAGTTTGCATCCAGGGAAGTCAGGAGAACCTTATCTCAGGATTCTCTGGGTGCAGAGAGATAGTCCCTTATATACCAAAAGGAAATAAAACCATTTGGTTCAGAAAGATGAGCATGAGGCACTTCATCAAAATATCCTTTTTTTCCTTTTTGTGTTTCTTACTTTGTGAGTAGCTATATCAAATCAACTTAGTTTTGGTGGAAGACACTGCGCTCACTAGCACAGGTTTTGTGGAAAAAGAGCAAAAGAAGAGAGAGATCATTTTAAAAAGCCTTTTCGAGGGAAGCAACTGCTACAAATACAGACCTACATTATTATTTAGATTTGAAAAATATTTGATACATATGCTTGTTTTAGCATAATTGGGAAAACTGTTCATTTGCCTGAGTCAGAAACAGCAAGAGAGCAGGGTTAGTTCAGCTGGTCTATCCCTTCCAAAGTGGCTTTGCAAAGAAACCTCTCAAACCTGGTCAGCATCAGATTGGTCCTTGCTTGAACTGACCCACAGGCTGGAGGCTCAAGCCGATGCCCCAGAGCAACAACTTGACTAAAACAAAGCAACCAACTCATCCCTGTACAAAAGTAGCCAAAGTGTTAAAGCAAAAAAATAAATCAACTACTCTGTATAGACAGAACGAAATGGCTGAAAATTTATGAGGAAATTCATTCATAGATTGATTAATTAAAAACTTGCTGCTTCAAGTTTTTAGCATGGGCATCAAAACTGTTCATTGCCTTGGTTGTACTTAACGCTGCAGTCATACTTCCCCTGTAGCTTAAATCACTTCTCCTCAGCACAGTCTATATCTGCAGATGCTGTGCTGTAATTAAAACAATCTCTCTGGTATTAGCTTGGCTGCTTGTAACTTCATTTACTCCTGCCTTTGTCCATCAGACAGCATCAGTTTATATACTGAGAAGATAATTTAAAGGGTAGGTTCAACAGCAGACTACACCTCAGCATGGGCTTGAATGCATAAAACTGCTATAAACTCCACATGGAAAAAGAATTCCGGCTACCTGATTCTAAAAAACTGTGTATAAGTTGTATCTAAAAAAGTCCATCGACCAAGGCTCGTGCATCAGTATCAGACAACTGAAATGCTGCAAAACATGGGACTTCTATTTTTGGCTCTTGACAAAGAACAATGTAATAGAAATTATTTTTCTATGGCATTCACCCAGCATCATTTAAAATGTGCATGGATCATGATCATATATTAAGAGATTTTATCACTAGGTTAAAAATAAACAGCCTGCAACCTTCAAAAACAAAAAACCAATGTTGACTTTTGAGTTGCCTTATAATATGAACTAACATGTATCACAATAGAGACCAACAGGTTACGCAGCAACAAAATGCTTCAAACATACAATTATATAAATTCTGAGCCATGTTCTTTCCTTTTCTTTGGGGATCACCTATTAATTAGGACTGTAGGACTATGTGATTTTTCAGCTCAATGGTCAAATGAAGAAATGAAGCAGTTCTGTAAGAGTGGAACCAAATGAATCCTAGTTTTCTATGGATTTTCTGATGTCTAATAAGGGTCAAACTCCCATATTAGCTTTTCCCTCAGTGGAGACATTAATAATGCTTGTCTTCTCTGTTCAACTGCCCACTTCCATAAAACTGGTAGGGAAATCATACCTGTGACTCTCGATCTCTGTTTAAAAAAAGGTTTGTAAGTGAAAAACCAGTTCAAAATTGTGAAGGGAAAAACACAGACAGGCAGAAGTAAATACACCCTGATACACGTGCACAGAGGCGGAAAGGTGCACAAACCTCACTTCCTTGGGAAAATCTTACTCTTTTCTGGATTTTATTCACCCAAGCAATGACAAGTAAAAAATTCAGCTAGAATGGTGTGCACTTTCACCCACAGAACTAGGTCTGATACCCATTATGGTATTTGTAAGACATAAAAGCACTGATGCACTGCTAGAGACACACAACAACAGTGTGTGCCCCCAACTTGCTGTCCTAATGTCTACACAGGGGGCTCTGATGGAGTGTGAGACAAACCTGCCTACTGCATTTGCTTGTCCCTTCACTTTAGCCAGCCAAAAAGCAGTGGTTAAATCTAAGTCAGTTGTCCAAGACCCGTCTAGAGCCAAAGGAAAGAGAAGAACAGCTTCCAAGGTGTAATATTTCCATCCAACCAAGAAGCATCTGTGTGAGACGAGCTGATCCACTGCCCAAAGGTGCTTCTTTCTCCCTCTCTCACCACTTTGTGGGAGCCTCAGTAGCAGAACTCTCAGAAAGCTAATGGAAAGGGTACAAGACTCCACCCTGGGACAGCTTGTACAATGATATCAGGACATTGTCCTTAATCATACAGTATTATTTTTATTATAAACCTATTGATGAATATGATATGCTATAAACACTGGTAAGACTGGGACTACATAAGTACCACAGATAGACATTCCATGTCAATCTTTCATAGAGAAATAATGTTGCCTTCACAGCCAAACATGCTTTTATTTTCATCAATGTTGTTGTGTGATACAAACAACAATCCACCTGCAGCACTGCTGTAATCTTTCTCAGCAATGTGGAGCTCTATGTTAACACAGAACAATAGAGAGATGGCTAATAATTTGTCAAATGTTTTTGCTTAAACTATCTGTATGAATTTAGTTGTGATGGTGGCACTTTTTTCTTCCTTGAGTTTAAGATGAGGCAAAATGGATTTCAAAGATGTCACTAGTATGACCAGTTCCAGTTCAAGAAATTTTTCAACCATAGGTAAATGAAAACATCTGCCACTTCTACAGCAAAGTTGTTTATAAACTAAATAATCATAAAACATGTTGCAGCTCCTGGAGCTCCAGTGCAACCACCTGCTCAGTCTCTCTGACAGTATTGCAGAAATACAAAAGGAATCCTCATACAGATACAAAGAACAGAAAATACTTTTGCACAAAGACCTCTGCTGAAAAAGGAGAGGGGGAATATGCAAAAATACAAGGTCAGGTCTGAGCTGGGGCTTTTACAAATGTCACTTCTCCTAGGATGAACCAGAGGAGAGAAGTAGACACGGACCTTGTGTAAAGGCTGTAATGGTAACAGTCTTGTGAAATATCTGGGTTTTAAATAATGCCCATAAAAAGTGAAGTCAAAGTGAGGCTGTTGGCTTGAGTTGAAGAAATCTTCTTCTGTACTTCAAGCATCAATTTGTATTTTCTAACAAAGTCACAGAAAACATTTTCTCACTCATCTGTTAGTGTAAATCCTTATATAGAGAACCTTGAACAGTGTGATGTGACCCCTCCATCTGACAAAAGGCCCATCCGTTCATCAGCTTAAATAAGGATTTAGATTTCTAGATTTGAGCACGTAAGCAACAATATTTCAAGTCTTCTTTCCTAAGTGTGGAATTCAACATGCAGTGAAGCAATCTAGAGAAGGCATGCCACTTAAGTTACACTTAAAACCACATAAACATGACTCAAAATAAAAACATTTGGAGAAATAGACTTCACAGGCTTGCATTAAAATCAGCATCCCTTTGACTTCTGAGTTCAAGGGGATGGATTACCCACTCTCTTCCCCACATGCAGACTCAAGAGTTTAGTTTTTCTTTATGCAATTCAGTTTGTTCTTTACCTTGGAAGTCCAGCATCTTGCTTTCTTCATCTAGAAGCTTCATCAGTTTAGAGTACAGAATTTGTTCATCAAATTTCACATGATCTTAAAAAAAAAACAAAAACAAAACAAAAAACCCCAGTGAAACAGGTTTGGTGTTTTTTTCAATGTTATTTCAGGAAACAAACTTTTAAAGTAATAATAAGACAGAAAAATACACAAGTTAAGAAGCCATTAGACACTTAAAGATAGTCTTCACAGAGCTACTTTCATAGCTCAGAATAGTCACCTCTTCTATGAAAGACAATTTAAAATAAAATATATAGATAATTATATACTTTTAAATGGTGAGCAATGTTATATGTTGACCTGGACTAAAACTGATTTATTAATTATGCTAAGAGAGTAGTTGAAATGATTGTTTATATTCAAATTGTCAGATGAATTTTATTTGACTTTTAATGAAAATCAAGATACCCAATTCCTATTCTAATGTGATTTTGGAGCATCATTAGACATACTACCTTGCTCTCCATAATCCTAACACATTATCTAGAATGAGTCATTGCAGCACGCTATGAATTTTGATTTTGTGGCTAGTCAGTCATTTGAATTCTCAGTAATGCCTACAGATTTTAAAAAGCAATAAAGGGCATGCACACTTCCCTTTTTCCATGGGACCTAAAAACCAAAATCACTTAAAGTGTCTGTAGTCAAGGGTGAAATGAGCAAGTGGGACCATCTTCTCTCCAGATCTCCCAGACTGTGACTTCTCTAATTTGTTGGTGAAGACAGGCAGATAGAAGGCCAAAGAAACCCATACAAGGCAGGTGGATTGAGGTACAGCTACAAGCAACCTTAGGGGCCTCTTTTTAAGTGCTCAGTAGAATATCCCAAAGAATAAATTTTCTTTACCATGAAATTTCAGAGCCATGTTTTTCTGTTACACTGAGCATTCAGAGGTAGTGGCCTATGCAAACCTCTTCTGAAATACACCACCTTCTACATTTAACATTGAGATGTTCCCTTGGCGAGGGGGGAAAGCAGATCCATAGTGGGAAGTTGTTTGTTCTTAGAGCATTATCAACTTGGAAAAATTTCCAGGACAAATCTAATGCAGAAAAGATAATTGTCAATATCTTCATTTTCACAGAATGACCCATTAAAGAAGAGTTAGTGGCTGAAGATTTGCTTTTCCCCAGCTATTCTCTTTGGGCATTGGGCCTGACTTTCTTAAGTCCTAAGAAGAGTGTAACTTTAAAGTGTGCCCTGATTTTTTCATCTTTTTTCTGTTTTTGTCTCTTGTTTATGACAAATTGCTATCTGAAAAGAGGAAATAATTAGGGGATCCAACTAGGGGATGAGCATGCAGGACCAAACTTCAGTGCTGACCATCCTTTTATCTCCATCAACTCCATACAAATGTAGTTCCATTTATTTAACACTTCTGCAGGGAAAAGGAAGCTAGACAGCCTGGTTTGTGAGTAGCACCAAATCAGACTGGTTAAGGTGGGAAGGCACCTCTGGAGTTCATTTAACCCAACTGTCCTGGCTTAGAGACACCTAGGGACAAGTTATATCCAAGATCCTGCCCAGGCAGTTTTTGAATACCTCCAAGGTAAAAGATTTGATCTCGTCAGAGGTGTTGGTAAATATTGCATTATAACAGCTCTACAGAGGTCAGCACAACTGAGGATGGTACTGTTGGCTAATAGACTTTTAATAAGCAAGTGCTATCCCAACATTTGAGTGACATCTTTGCCAGGGAGAAAAGGGAGGAACACCAAAGGACAACTGTTCACAGGTGGATCTCAGGTTTAGCATGATATGCAAGTGCCTAAAACCACCACTCCAAAACCCAGAACCCAATGGACTTTCTAAGAGCCTTCTTTTGTTCCATAGTTTAAAATAAATAAATAGATAAAACCTCCACCACACAATACAAAATCAACATTTAAGGTTAAGTGTATCACTCAGCCTCTTCAACAGTCAAGAGAACATTTTCTCCCAATGAGAACTATATTTCCATATATCCCTTATGTCACCACTCTGTCCATCCATGATTTTAGGTACACGTGCACAGATACAGAAATTTAACCTGCTTTTCATTTGCTGGTTATGATGCAGATCTTGACTCATAAAACCTATTCATAAGATGAACCGATGCAAGACCAACAGGAAAAAAAATCTTTCATTTAAAAGCTCTGAGCCAGAAGTTGACTTCCAAGGTATTATGCTGCTGTCCTACACAATGAACACGGAAATTATTGGGATTAGATGTAATTCAATCTTGATAAACCCTGATTTATTTTTTTTTTTTCACAAGAACACAGAAATTCAAGTTACTGATATGCATTAGAGGCTGCTTTTTTTCAGTTACACAAGTTTTTCTCTCCATATAGAACCTTCATATATGCTCGAAAATTTCTCATGAATTTCAGAAGTTAGCTACTTTGAGACCCTTTATAGGAGATAACTTTTCTTTTAGATCTGACTACATCTGCACACCTAGAGAGTCCCTGCAGTACAAATAAGCAGATGCTTTAAACAAGCAAAGGGCTAGCAAGGAAGCAAGGGCTAGCACACAGGAGAACCGGATCTTGCGTGCTATCAGGTTGTTAGTGCTTAGCAACGGGAGCTGGGCCAAAGCAGTCAGTGCAGAGCTCAGCACTTCATTACCGTGATGATGTTCTTACTTAAGTCCATGCAAATTCAGGCAGGCCCGTTCCCACCCTTTTTTATCTAAGAGCCAAGGCCGGCAGAGGAGAATTTACTCTGCTAGACAATACCTTCTGGTTAATCTCTCTCATACCTATGCATAAACTTCTGTTCTTCCAGCTCTGCACAGTCACACCCTCCCACTCAACGCTACCATCCCCACACAGCAAAGCTAAACATCTCGACTAAACCAGGAAAATGAAAACCAAAAAAGCCTCCTCGTATACTTTTACACACTCTGGGATTTCCTCCTATTAGGCAAACACACATTCAACTGGGTAATAAAATTGCTCTCCAAGGAGGACTTTGGGAGTAGGGTTGTGAAAAAGCTACAGCTTAGCACTCAGTTCTGAACTAACTTCATTAATTAAAGACAACACTGTGTAGACAATACTCTTGGATGGTGCTTCATTTTGCTACAGGAGCACTACCAGAATACAGCACAATCTCATTTTTACCTGCCCATTAACTCACTGTCCTTGATCAAAGACTATGTATACTGCCTATCCTATTCAGGGCAGTCCAGGCTTAGAATTTAAATTGTAAACCTCAATATTTAAATAGAACTGCATACGTGATCTCTGTCACCTCATTTTCATGAATGGAAAAGAATATTCTGACACCAAAATTACATACTTAATTCTGCCTCACCTTCTTCACTGACCTCCATCCCACACTGCCTTGGGTTTATTTCCTCATCCATCAACGGGTCAAAGTAATTTCTGCTGTATTCATTTCCTGTGGAAAGCACATGAAGTAAGGGTCAGCGATTATTAGAAGCACATGAACTAAAATGTTAATTTTGAAATCGACACCAGCAAGCAGAGGGGCATTTTTTGCTACTTTACAAGCTTAATTTTTTTAACAAGTCCTCTAAGCCTACTGGTACTGCAATTATCTTCTTGTGAAAGGTCAGAAAAGGTAATTCTGGAAACAAGTGCACTTTATGTTACTTTTGCTCAGGAACTAATGAGAAAAAATTCTCAAATTTAGATGATGGAAAGATAAGAAAAATTTTAAAAACTCCAGCATCTCCAACATAAGCCAAACTATTCCTGAAACACATTGTACAAGTGAATTATCCAGACTGCAGAGGAATTTGTGCTTCACAGCTGACCCCTCTAGTTTCAACAGTTTTAAATTTCACCACTGAGGTTTCAACGTCTGGTGCATCTTTAATACTGTATTCAACCAGAGAAGTGTTTAATTACAGTGGAGATACTGGGATACTGCCTCATTAATCTGAACAGCAATTATGTTCAGTCGGACTAGGTAACTAATCCAAGATTTGGGTGGGATAAACGAAGTCATTTTAGCACTTTCTGTTTCAACAGCTAATTTTATCTGCTCTTTAGAAAACAAAAAAGTTTACAAAAGAGTAATTTCTTAGAATTATCAAGAAATAATGCAGCATCTTGCTGCCTAGAGGAACTCACAATAAAAGCTAGAAGAATTTTTCTTACACAAGGAAGGAGGGTGGACTTTTCCCCCAAAATATGTCTTTTCTTCAGCTAAAATTCCACACTATTAAAACCATCCACATGTTCACTGGTTTGCAAACACAGTAAAATATTGTTAAACAGAAAAACGGGAAGTAAAATAATTAAGTCCAATACAAATTTTTAAATTGCTTGAATCGACACTGATCTACATCCTGGCAAATACATAAAAGCTAAATGTATGAGGGGGTTAATTTATCCTAGGCACACTATGGTCCTCTACAGTGTATTTGTTTTAGGATCAGAAATAATACAAGCAGCAGCTCCTTTTCAGAGACTAAATGAAACTTTGATATGAAACTAGGTTTAATTTATATTTCTGCACTGGCACATTTTGACTGTCAGTCTCTGTTCCTTCAATGTAGTAAGTACAAGAACTGAAAATTTGCTTTACCTTGAGGTCTCAATAAAGAAAAAATAAATGAGTTTCATTTTTGTTACTTTATCTGTCAACAACTACTAGGCTGGTATGAATCTTGGCAGTATGTAATCAAAGTCTTATGTACTGCAATAACAGAGCCATTCTACCTTATTCACTGTAATTGTTTTTCTCTAGCACAAAGCACCGTGATGTTATATGAACACCCCTTCATATGTTGGTAAAATAATTCACCTATGTGCTAAAAAAGAAAATGATGATGCATTTTTCTATTCAATTACTTCATAACTGTAAATTTAAATTAATGGAAAGCATGCTGCATACAAATAATACTCAGCCTTGGCATAGGCTTTTTGCACAATCTTACCATTACAACAGATTTTATTAAATTTTAACATCCCATGTCAGTCTGGTGTGAAACTTTGAGGACTAGACTTTTGGACAACGCTTCTGGACAGAATAATTGGCATTTAGGAGGAAGTGTCATGTTATATTTGAGACTGAAAGGCATGGAAACCATTATTCAAATAGAGATACATTGACCAATACCATAAAATAGCTTGCTCTTTGGTCTTCTTTAAAAAAAGACCAACCTCAACACTTTGATGAGTATGAGATTTTTTGTCCAGGGCTTTGGCCCTGTCACAACCACATGCAGCTGGATACAGACCGTTGTGCAGAAGTAAAAGGAACCATCAGGCTTGATTTCTTCAAGGCAACATGCACACTTTAAAACCTGCACAAGCAGAATGAGTAGTAAACACCAGAATCACCTGCCTATGGTAATTTTATAAATAACAAGCCATTTTAAACTGCAGGACTCCACAGAAGACTTTTCAGGAGGCTTTCAGAAGAGCTGAAATCACTGCAAACCTTAGGTCACTATCTCTGGGTGGGGGTGGGTTGCTGTTGGTGGGATTTTTGGTCTTTCTCCCTCACAGCTCAATACACACCTTGAAAACTGGTATGACCAGAATGTCTGGGCTCTGGGCAGGTCCTAAAATTTATCGGGGGCAGTGGGAGTTGCGTTAGTTTTAAAACACAAAATTATCAATTTTAGTCAACATAACATACTGCCCAAGGCATTTTGCTAATAACATTTTGTGAGCATGTGAACGGATTACTAATCATTTCACATTTGCTTTCGGAAATATTTGAAAGTGTATAACATGTAAATTAACAGTCCACTGAGGAATTCATATCGCTTTGCTTTGTGGTATAAACGCAGTAAATGTTAATACAGAGCTTGCTTGTAGGTGTTTGTAATAGCAATGTATGGCTTGGTGCTTTCACAGAGCAAGTTACTTTGAATACCTGCTCCTAGAAAGACTTGACCAACTCTAGAAACTTAAGTCTCTGCTTTGACCCAGAGGTTTCCTCAAACCCATTAAGTCAATTTGAAGTCCCATTCACCCCTCAAAATTGTGTTATTTCATGTGGAAAATGCAACAAATAATTCAGGAAATCAGATTTGAAGTGTGAAGCCACAGATTATCTATAAATTAAAAAAAAAAGAAAGAAGGGTGTTGGCACAACAGTGACCAGGTGGGAATTTATACAGTTTAATTAAAGAAAGAGGAGTTGCTAATAAAATTAGCATAATCCTTGGATGCAGCCCATGGGACTGTACACGTATTACTAGGACTGGATGAAACTTAAAAGACACCCTTTAAACTAAGATGTCTGTAGTCAATTATGCAGTTTATGTCCTGAGAATACCACACAGGAAAGGCATGTCTAAGCTGCATTTCTGCATGATCTTCTACTGCACAAAGAGATCAGGTAGCCTGTATCAATTACACATCAAATATATAGCATGGAATTTGGATAACAGGCAATTATTCAATATTATTGATTGAGGGTTTTAGTTTAATGAAAGAATAGACAAAATTCAGTTGGATTTGCTAAGTGTCTCCTGACCAATGTAAAAATTAAGGAATTATTAATAGCCAGATGACTGATTACTAAAAGCTTGAATAAGCAATAATTACTGATGCTTGTTTCAGAATGATGCTGAATCTTCAGGATAAAAGAATAAAAAGAATATGGCATGAGCCATCTTTCTTAGAAGACAGTATGCAGAGTATGGTCTGCACAAACTTGCCTTGCTGTGTAGCAAGCCCCTTTTCAGACAGCAGCATGGTCAACACATGCCTGCCAGTGACTTGGTAGAACATTACTGGGCATTATTAAGGCAACTCATAAAAGCCTTTTGCATAAGATGCAACAAGACAGAGGCATTTTGGAAAGATGAAATTCCAGTCTGAGAAAGCATTATGACCCAAAGTGGTTTTGAAACAGAGACACAGCTGGGAACGGAAAAGAGCAATCCTCTTTTTCCATGCCTGTCTTAAAGCACTGATTTCAATAGCAATTCCTAATGGGGAGCTCATTGTCACCATTCAACAGAACTGATATCCCTAGAGATACTTGCCATCTTACTCAGCAGATATGGCCCTTTGGGCAGCCCAAACTTAACATTCTGTGCTCACATTATTTCTGCATTTCTCTATGAGAGCCAATGCAGCATCCTGGGGTCAGACTTGAATCCCACCCAAGAGAGGCGCCCACCTCAACTTGACCAGCAAGAACTACAGCTTGGGATTAAAAAAAAGGGAAGATAAGGGTCTCACCTCCTGCATTTCCAAGTGCTTCACTTACCCTTCTTCCTCAAGTCATGGTGGGTCATATGATTAGCACTCCCTGTTTTCATTATTCAGTACCTACATTGATAAAGCCTGATATCTTCAAGTTGCTTCTTTGTAGATACAGGCCTTTGCTTCTATTGTGTACTTTGGAAAAAAAATCTATAAAGAACCTTAAAAAGATCATTCAAAAGAACTAAATAATAGGAGAGGAGAATGAAGCCTTTCACCTTAAAAAAATCTCACAGAATGCAGGAGTAAAGAAAAGCAAAAATCATCAACCAAAACTTCATAAATAGTGAGAGTTCCTGCACAGTGAAAAACTGTTTTGGTTTTCAGTGAATTTAAAAGTTCTTACCTTATTTAAAGAACTATTTAAAAGTAGAAAATAATGTTGGTAAGTTTGAAACTTTCACCGGAAAACATTGAGTTTTTAATTCCAAAATTTTGTGTCGCTAGATTTATTCAGATCTAAATGTTATGAAGACTTTAAAAATAAAATTATAGTATCGTAAAAAGTATGCAATTGACATGTAATTTACAGAACAATGTTAGCTCTCCATTCTCATTTTGGCAAGGAAAAAAAAAAGGAATTATTGTGAGTTAACCAGAAGTTATACTTTTAGTTTGGGTTTTTAATTGTCATTACTGAACTATGATACTTGTCATATTTACCTCAGCTCATTTCCATTACAAATACTTTTAATTAAATTAATTACCATTAATGTAACCTAGATCAGTCTAAATAAAGATAGAATACCTTAAAGACTTTTGTTATTTTAGATTTATATCTAACATTATTGTTTATATTATAATATAAAGATTTCCTATTACAGATTTAAAACATTCCTGGGCAGTGCAACTTTACTACAGATTATCAAATACATGGGAAAGTGGTAGAGAGTTTTAAATAGAGCTTCAAATTTTCATGAATACCAAGAAGCACTCAATGAAAAATTACATGTTAATGGCATCCTCAAACTGAAGAGCATTAAGCAAGTGACTGGACAGTAGATTTTATCTTGAAAACAGTTTGTTGCACACTACCAACACCAGGCAACTTCTCAATTTTAAAAAAAGTTTTAACGGTATCACATGTCATTTTCCTTATCCTCAACAGAGACCATAGGTAATGAGTAGATCAGATAACTTCTTCTATTTATATTGCAAGCCTTGAACAAACTCACTTGTCAGCTTTGACAGGATGCTGGCAAAGGGGCCATTCCTGAGCCAGTGCAGACCGTGCTGTGCCTGCCCTGAGCCTTGACAAACACCACGTTGCACTCATGGCACCCACCAGTTTTCCCCCCCACTCCACTCCTGGAGGACTTACCACCTTCACTGCTGTTTAAGCAAAGGCACAGCATGGAAATTCAGATTTTGTGGTGGGGGATTTTTTTTTCCTTTGATTTGGTTTTATTTTTGTTTGTTGGTTTTTTTTTTTTCCTACAGGCAACAGAGGGCACCATGCCAAGGGATGCCAGTGCAAGACCTGCTACTTTTCCTGGGGACACACTGTTGGTTGAAGGCGTCAGAAAAAGATTTACTGATGATGGAGTTCATTTAGGAACACTATTAGATAATGTGACACATGTCAATGGGGAAAATTGATACTGAGTGCTCCCAGGCTGACAGGCTTGGCTGGTCCCACTCTATGCCAGCAAGGGAACTTGCCAAATTCTGAGGATCCAACAGCACTATTACGAAGCAAACTATTTCCAAGAGTAATAAATTAGCCTTAAAAATATATATTCAGTCCCTTCCTGAAAAAGTATTTCCCAATTATAAAATACATCCATTCCTCACAATTCTTCTCCCCCTACCTTTCACAAATTCAATTTTAGCACATTACTAGATGAGTGGCACAGTATCCCTGTTGTTAAAATTGCATGCAATGGATCACGTTTTGCACACTACATTACACCTTGTGCCATTCTGCTGATTTCAATTGGATTACACATTGTGTAATTCAACGCAAAATTACTTCCAATGACAACCCTTTTATTCCTATGCATACATGGTGATCCATCATGCCCTGCATATGGGGTTTGGCATTTCCATTTCAAAGTCCCTGTTGGAATCAGAAAGCATGGAACCACATACATAGAACTTGAATTATTAGATAAAAACTTCGCCATTCTTTAAGAAAAAAAGGGTACAGTTTTGATTCATATTTCTAGTCCCATCCTTTATGCAAAACATTTTGTCCAACAGAAATCCTTAGTGTTGCAAGCTCCCATTTCCTTCATTTGCAGTACAGACATGAATTTCCCACAGATGCCTGTTTACTGTTTACATCTCTGTTTACTGTCCCTCCAGTGGGTACCTAGAGATTCTTTGGAATTATCTTAGACCCTGTTCAGAAGGCTTCAGCCTCCAGTTCTCACTAAGGACTGAATTCAGTGCACTTGCTGATGCTTCTTTCAATTTGATATCCCACACAGCTCCTTCATAAAGCTCCTCTTTCATCTGCATATTTCCACATCAAGGTCCTTTCCTGGTTACATTCTTGAGCAAGAAAGGGCCTATGTTATCCTGTCATAGTTGAAAAACCTTTGGCAGTAAAATGTTCCTTAGCAAAGGCTTCTCTCTATCTTTTGAGAGGGAGCAGAGATGCTCTATTTAACACTGGGATTTTCCCTGTAGGACTGTTAGGTACATGCAGCCTTGCTCTGCACCTTGGAGGTGATGCAGTAGAGCACCATGTAGACACTCATTTTTATCCCAGAAGCAGTACAGCCATGTTGATGCCATTCCGTACCTGGGCTAATTAGAAAAACAGTTCCTGGTCTTCAATTGAAGAAGTTTTCTTTCCCTCCTTTTTTCCTTTCCTTCCTCCCCTTCCCCCCCACCCCCTCAGATGTTGTTAATCTCTGTGGACAAATTTATTGGAGCGTGATATGAGATGTTAACAGTGCCTGTTGCAGATAAAATGGTAGAATTAATTAGAGCTTCTGATTTTAGGAGATAATCTAGTTTTGAAAAAAAGATTTGTGTATAGGGGATGATAGAGGGAAAAACCAAATGCTTCTTGTCATTTGGAGCCAATTTTAACTTGAATCATTAATATTTAGGGTCAGACTGCTTCTAGTCTTTTCCAAGAGCATAGGACACAGAACACAACTAGCCTTTCTTCCACCTTCCATGCAAAAGCCAAAGAGCATCACAGTCTCCAAAGGTGTCTGTGCAACCACCAGCTTACAAGGCAGACCACGCAGTGGGACTATGCTAAAAAAAGCCCCATCTCTGGATTCTGCAGCTTGCAAGTGTAGATGATACCCCTGAAAGATCACAGTCTAATTTGATGTGACACATATTCTCCCTATATGGTTGGGCTGGAAATTTTACCTGTCTTGTGGCAATGTGACAAGTGCCATTCCACAGGGCTCTTTTCAGTATTAGCTGGACCAACTCTGTGCATCTCTGTGCATGTGGTGGACACCAAATAGTACAAACTGGTGGAAGCCACTTGCGTATTTTCTGATCACAGCAGCTGAGGATGAAATGTATCAAATGCTAAAACAGATTAACATTTTCTTTACAGGCCTACAATAAAATGCTAAGTACAAAAGTCCTTTGTTCAGGGATTGCTTGTAACATACATCATCCATCTGAAGTTGAGCAATTGCCCATGTCTTCTGCTGTCAGAAAGACAGCATAATTCCTGGAGGTTTGGTACTTCCGTCGTGACAGTTTGCTGGAAGTCCTTTGCTGGACAGAGACTTTACCAAGCCAGCCTGAACCTTAGCACACTCTACAAATTGTTTTGGGTTTAAGACCATCTGGAGAAGAGATAATAACTGATTTTGGCTCACCTTCAAATCAGATGTCTGACAACTGAGAAACTGGTGGACATAGGTTCTTGTCATTGCAGATTTGGGTGATCTAACCCCAAATGTTCCTCCCAGGGAAATTAATCTATTACACTTCTCACTGAGATGGCCAACACAAAAATCCCTGCAAATTCAATATTTGATGAGGGGAAGAAAGGCAGAAGAGTTTGTTGGATTTCACCACAAGGAAACTCTGAGTATTTTTATAAATAAAACAATTGCACAGTTCGGCAAAGACAAGGCTGCTGCTAGATGAACTTAATTTCACAAGCAATATGTGAAATAGATGAAGGTGATGGGAGCAATCTGCAAAGAGTCAACATAGAATCCAGAACAGAAAATAGGGTAGGAAACTACTGCAACCAATTAGCTGGCTGAAAAATCAGGAGATTAATCTGAGTAAATAGTCAGCCAGTTCCTCTGGGTCACTATCTCATTTAACAACAGTACCAGGTCTTCATTTATGATGGAAAGCATTCAGCAGCGAGTTACTCAATGGCCTAGTCCTGAACAACAATCTACTTGTTGATGAAATGATGATGAAATTGGAGTTGTGTCCATCACAGAAAAGAAGATGGTGAAAGACACAAAATGGCCTAACAAAGAGAGGAATGGACTAGCTATCAAAGCTTGTATTTTTGTTTCCATCACAGCCCTGCAGGCTGACAGCTCTGCCTCAGTTTCCCCACAAGCAAAGGATGCGGGAACCTTGCACTTTGAATCACAAGAATAGTCCCCACTAATCTGGTATGAAACGTGAAAAAGTCTCTGAACAAACATACCAAATATATTTAATAAGGTTTTTGCAAACAAGCATCAGTTCACAAACTCTTCTTTTTAGAAGACACATTTATGGGAGAAAAGAGAACGGAAAAGCACAAACATACATGTGAATTAAGGTTTTTGGGGGCAGATGCAGGCAAGTTATGATATCATGAACCTCTCCACTTGCTATTTAATCTGCAAGTAATGCATGTTCTGCAGAGCAAACCCCTGTGCAGACAGAGACAGATTCTAGGAACAGGTTTTAAGGCTGGCCTGAACATGCAGCTGACTATTCCTACTACTTCCCAATATCCTTAGCATGGAGGTGTGCAAGACATCTCAAAAGTAGGTGGTTTTTCTAGAGAACACTTCCCTCCAGCAACTGCTGACAAAGAAACAGTCTGTGACACTGTTGCAAGGTGGTGGAAATGATAGCAACCCCTGTAGCTATTATTTGCTGCCATTAATGACACAGGTGATGGGTGGAAAGATAATAGAAAGGCAATGCCATCTCGGTGCCTTGCCTCCAAGTGCTTAGCCTGAAAATCCAGCCTGATGTTTGTATAGTGTTCTCAACCTGTAATCTGCTAAATCCTGTGATTAAATAATTGTGCTCAAGGTTATAACTGGTTTTAAGTTGTGCAGTTTAACACCAAGCATTAGAATTGACAAATGCCATTCCCCCTTGAGTAAGTAACTGAACCTAAGCCTGGGGGCTGAGAGCTGGAAGAGCACCCAAGAGTCGTGAAGGGGAGGTAATCCCAAAAGGAAGAGTATTTTATTAACATCTGGGGAAGAAAAGAGGAGAAAAGGGAAAGGGAGTAGTATAGGGCCTAAACCATTTATTTCACACAGGCTGTGCTGTTGTGCTTGTGCATGGGCAGACCTTTCTAGAGAAATAGCTTCCAGCGTGAGGTGCAAGTCTTGCCTCCTAAGGGTAAAAGGGAGAATTCTGTGCTAAAATATCTCTTAGGAACTGCATAGTGGCTCCTGAGAGCTGAGGGGCAGGAGAGGATGCTGTGGAAGAGTTTCCCTGATAGCAGAGGATGGGGGTTAGTTTTCAATACCACATGTGTTTTTGCTATGAGCTCAAGTGGCACCAGCTATGCAAAGCACCCATCAATATGGAGTTAACAAAGGAAGGAAGACTCAAGGAACTGACCCCTTGGGCTCTGGAGAGCCCAGACCTCAAGAGACCGACACATGAAGGCACAGTTTACCTCTAGACGTCGTCTTCGCTGAGGACTATGAAATATGACCATTTATACATTACTACATTAATGTGATACTGCATTTACCTATGTAGTTGTCTTTTATCTTTCCCTCTTTAATGACGTATCATTGCACTCGGGAATGTGGAAAAATGGTACTGGAAAGTTTTTCCCCAGGTTTCAGTTTTGAAGATGTTTTTATCAACAGCCCTTGATAAATCTGAACTAGTCCTTGTGACTGCCAAACAAGTCCTGAAACAAGTTAAGCTGAGAATAATTTCATGCAAGGTTGGCCCAGATGATCTCTAGAGATCTTTTTCCAATCTAGAATTTTTTATGATGGTATAAATGGATGATTTTTTTTTTTTAAACAGCTGCTTGACTTAGAGGCAGAGCTATGTGAGTAACTGATCTTTTGGTTAACTGGATGAACAGAAGGTCAAGAAGGGAGACACAGTGTTGGGAAACAAAATTTTCCTACTCTGAGCAAGCTTTCCTCTCCCATTACAGAAACACTTAGCAACACATGAAGGCATTGCATTCCAGACGAAATGTAACAATATTTTAGTCCTTTCACAAAGATTACATTCAGTTAGGGTTTTTTCAACAAAATGCTACTTAGGATGAAAAATCAAAATGTTTAAAAACGCATTTCAGGCTTTTAAAAAAATGTGTTGTTTTCTTGAGGGAACTATTCATGAATTTCTGAAGAGGCGACTGAAAGCATGGATAGTCTCCAGCGAGCCCAACTTCATTTTTTGCCAGATAGACTATTTCATTAAAAAACAATCAATCCCTTTGTCTGCTTAATCACTGTTCTGACAGGCTGTAAAGGAAAGACGAAGAATTCTTGCTCCGTGTGGCGCTGCACAGAGTCACATGAAGGCTAAATGGAAAGCCAAACCTAATTTTGCAAGAAGCCATTAGGAGCCGTGGGCTCTCCAGTCCCGCAAGATTAAAATCTTAATACAACAAGGTCCAACATTTTAAAAGTGAATGCCTGAAGGTCTGCTCACCAGGCTGCACTTACCCATTTAAATACCTGGGCTGGCACACAAAGGTACTTAGCAAGCAGCTTTGCCACTCGTGAGTTTGATGGGAAGCACTGGGTGATCAGGACTGTTCAAAGCCATACCAGTTATTTTGGTACCTTGGAGGTCTCAGTCCTTGGATGCACATTTGCATAATCATGGATGCACACAGTCCACTAGAAGTTAATGAGACCACATAGTCCACTAATTTTTTTTTTTAATGCGTATTCAGGGAAAATTTTGAGACTGACTCTAGGAAATTTTGGTTTTAAGCTAAATCTTGGCCCAAGATTTTCCTTACATAGTTCTCAAAATGCTCTTAAATTCTTTTTATCATCTTCTTCCTCACTGGATTACTAAGTAAAAATAACTGTAATAAATAAAAATAACATTCAGCAATAATAATAATTCAAAATGGAGTAATTAAACATTATGTTAAAAGACATCAAACCTCTGAAAAAGGAAAACTGACATGAAGTGACAATTCTTATAGTTTGGATAAAACAAAATAATAAACAGAAATCGCTTCCTGAGGCAGCAATTCTTTTGGGTGCTGTAACAAAACTGAGCTTAAAAGCCAGGTTCACTCTCCTGGACAAGCGGAATGAGCAGGACTCTGCTCCAAGTATCTGAGCAACACTGGTTTAAAAAAAAAAAAAATTAATGAAAGATGAAGCAGAGGCAAGGTGCCGATTGACTGAGGGCAAATGGGAGACCTAAGGACAACAATCAATCATGGATCTCTAAGCTGTTTGAAACCACTCAATGCGAGGGAGCCAGCGAGGGAGCAGCATCTGTGTGCTCAGACTGGCTGCAGTTCCTTCAAAACCCAGCTCAATCCAAATTAGGGGGAAGCACTGCCATGAGCACTGGCTCCCTGCACTCCCTCCCACTGGCAGAGAGCCCTGCACAACCTGCACCCCATTCACAGGGACTCAGTTGAGCATGGAGACGAAGCCTGGGTCTCTAAATATTTAGACAGCCCATGTTTTTGGCAGCATGTTGGATTTCCTACCCAGGGTTTGCACTGGTGCCTGCTTGGACATGTCGGGATGGGAACGCCCAGCGCAGGCCACGGAGCGTGCAGGTTGGATGGGGAACACAACCACTGTCACTGCATTTGAGGCTAATCAGGTTTGATGTCTCACCTCTTGGTTCAGCATGGGCTTGCAGCCCGTGTTTTTGTTGGTGAGCTGCAAGGGTGCTATCTGGCTTGTCACGTCTAATAACTTTCCCTTCTGAAGGCTGATATGCTGAAAGATCTGTGTTGCTGATGTTAAAAGCTGGATTTTCAATGCCTTCTGTTGCTGCTCTCTCTTCTTTTGCTATAGAAAACAAGGAGGTCAGAAGAGCACATTATAGCAAAGTGTATTTCAATGACAAGCAGAAAATTCCTTCTAGTAATTCCTTTGCTGAAAGACTCAAGTGTATCGTCCTCAAATGTCGCCAAAACAGAATTAGGTTAAAATTAACTCTAAAAAAAAAAAAAAAGAATAAATGATTAAAATAATTACAAATTGCACCCTGACAAGCAAGAGCAAAATTTCGCCCACAGCCATTTGTCTGTAATTAGTTAATTAATCCTTACACAAATTATGAGCAATAACTCATCAAGCAAGGCTCACCCATCAGAAATTCAGCCGACTTGGATTTCTTCTGCTTAGTTTGCTTCAGAGCCTTCTGCTGGAACTTCTGGAGGGAAATTGTTAAATGAATAAATTAGCTAAAGAACGAAGATCATCCTTTATGATCCACAACTAACACAGGATTTTAAATATGGGATGGCATTGAAATGTCATTTAATTTAAATCTCTGCTAAAGGGGTCAAACACTAATTGAACAACAGAAGTGGAAGAATTAAATAAAATAGAAGAAAAGTTAAAACAAATGCCAAATGAAGGTCACATTAAAATACTTTGTTTTTCCCCAATTTTAATTAATGCAAAGAAACCTCAACAAATGAAGAACATTATAAGACTTGTCTTTCAGTATGCATTCAACAGCAACTGCTTTATTTCACTTGCAGAACAGCAGTGCTTCATTTAGAAAAGTTTGGTTATGTAGCATATTTATAAACAGACTTCCCTAACATCCCCTGTTCCCCTATTTTCTAAGTCCACTTACATAACCAGTTTATTTGTTCATCACAGAGCAGCTAAAAATGAATGAGCTCTACCATTTCATACAACACAACAGAATAAAAATAGCACCAAAACAATTTTAAATGAGGTGTCACAAAAGAGAGATCGCGGTCCAGGGGAGAGAGGAAGCAGGACTCATTACAACAATGAAAAGATCATTTTATATTAGAGAGATGTCAACAACAGTTGCAGTGAAATCAAACAGCAGGAGATCTTGGGGCGACCTGAACTCTGACAAGTTATACAGTAATTCCCATGGGGAAGCAAGTCTCAAAAAATATATGGTCACATTACCCTAAGGAAGACCCAAGTGCTGAACACTGTCTTTATATAATACCTTGAGCAGCACCAGGCAAGAGTCACACGTGGTCTCGTATGTGGCTACAGACCCCTGTCAGAGATGCTGACAGTCAAACCAGGCAAAGATTACCAAACCAAAGCACTTGGGAGTATTAATCAAAGCCAAAAACAGAGGAAAAAAAACAGTTCAGACCCATTTATTTTAGAACTTCACATGGCAGTTTCAAAAAACAGCTTTATTTTTTCAAGCCAGTTGCTTAATTGTCCAGTGATAAAGACCACTCCTGGCAACATAGCTCTTGGAAACTGTCAATACAGAAGGATTAATTACAAGAATCATTGAAAAATTGCAGTTTTTACAGCATCCATCTTTCCCGTTTGATTGTGGGTGTCAATTTCCAGTGAAAAAACAGCACTTGCAGCAGACACAATCAATAAATCTGTCAAAAATAACTGGACCATACCACTGACAGATTAATATAGATATTAATATCTTCGCATTTATACATGTCTATATGCACACACACGTATGTTATTCTGAAAACAGTGGACTTCCTCTAAATTAAGACTAACATCCTGCTAAAAAACAAATGTGTGAAAATGACCAGACACATTGTGAAAGCTACAATAAATAAGTACAATAAGAGAAATAATTCCTACAAGCCACATGCAGCACAACTGGAGTTAATGATAATTTTGACAGAAGTTCAATAGGTTCAGAAATTCACCCTACTGCTTTTGATTTTTTCACAGCTGAACAATCTTTCCAAAATACACATTCATTCAGTTAGTATCTTTAAAATTGTATCTGTTTTGCTATATTAAAACACTGGTGCATTCCTTCATGCCATAGCATTTTAACAGAGTCACTTTTAAAGATTCCAGAGTATTTGTAACACTGCTGTGTGACAATTATCCTTATCTGTGTATAACCATCACACAAAACCCTTAAACCTCACGTTAACAGCTAAAGAAAACACTACCAACACAAAAATTCTGGGACAAATTTTCAAGTGGTATAAATCAGTATGCATCTGTAACTTTGATGGCATTAGGATGATCTGCATTCCATTCTGTGTATTCCTTCTGCATGTCAGATTTCCCTAGCAAAACTAATTGCACACTATATTGGCCATAGTCAATTTTCAACTGTTTAAATCTGTAAAATGCACAGGCTCCTTTCACAGCAGAAAGAAGAAAAAGAGTTATTCCCCCTCCCCACATATAATAAATATGCATAGTGGGTTTTGATGTTTTGGAGTGTGCATGTGTGTGTTTTGGGAGTTTTATTATCTGGGGTTTTGTTTTGGGGTTTTTGTTTGTTTGTTTGGGGGGGGGGAG
>VXBX01009321.1:0-57387 GCA_013400415.1 Scytalopus superciliaris | reverse complement strand
GGATTTTGGGGATTTTTTTTTTTTTATTCAATACAGTTAACATCAAATTTTGGTTCTTTTCAGTGACACATCTGACTGTGTTCACTTCACTCAAATGTAAACTAATATTTTTAAAGTAGTTGATGTAACAGGCTTGTGCTCCCTACTTACTACAAAGAGATGATGCCCTTGTCCCTTAATGCAATCAGGATTTGAAAATGTGTTTTTCATGAGTTCATGTTTTTAGAATGAAAGCAATACCTAGTTTTCAGCAGCAGAGAGGAATTCTTCCAGGGTTACTTCTCAACATAACTGAATAACGGAGCATTTCAGTGGTGGCCTTTGTGTAATCAACACATGTTCGTGTCACTTTGTGCTTCAGAGGAAATTAGAAGACATTTTCCTTTCATACCTATTTCCAGCCAATTTCCTCATCCTTCTCTCTTTTACACATGAGCAATTTTAAATAGTGTAAATAACATTCTTTCCCCCCCTTTTTATTTTAGGTTTCCTTCCCCAGCCCCCCTATCCTTACGATGCTTTGCCTTCTCATCAGAGAATAGGCAGGAAATTATCCAGTGGCATTTTATATTCATTTTATCATTAGTCACTACTAGTTAATTCATGTATTTATGCAAATTTATGTCAAAAGCAAATGTTCTTTAATCAGTTCACACATACCTGCAAAACTTAAGCTTCCAACAGCAAATTAAATAAACTCTTTCAGTGACCATTTGCTGTTTGCAGGCAAAGTCCAGTTGTGTGAGCATGCCTAGACAAATGCACATGAACACACACCCATACAGAAAGCCTCCAGTCTAATTATAGAACATCGTCCAAGAATAAGCATTGATGAACAGATCCTAAAAAAAGAGAAAAAAAAAAAAAGAGAGAGAGAAGTTTCACAACTTGAGGCCAGAGCCTCAAGAGATACAAAGGCTGTGCTGGTTTACACCTGCAGTGAAGGGGATGCAACTTTCATCCACAAACCAAACACATCAAACCTGTCCATTCACAACTAGCACACAGAAAGGGGAAGTCCTTTGCTTGCAAAGTCAAGTTTAAAGGGTGATGTTGCTGCTGACAGCAATTCATCCCATCTCAAATCTCCACCACAACTGCTGAAAAATAAAAACTCTTGCCTTTTAACTTTTTTTTTTTAATCTTTCAACCTCGAGTGTGCTGCACTACAGCAAAGACCGGGGGAACTAGAACCGTCTGAGCACAGCACAGACAAGTCACCATGTCGTTCAGAAAGTGACCTAAACCTCTAAACGCCTTTTTCCCCTCCGTCGTCATTAAAACGCACCGCCTGCTTCCTTGAACCGACTGGAACAAAGGAAAACCGGGAGCACCAGAACCTGCCGCGCTCGCATCTGCGGGGGAGCAGCGAGCACCGCAACCACAGCGGCGGCGGCAGCGATGGCGAGGGGAAGGAAAAAAACCCCTCATTTATAACCAGTGACAACTAAAACCTATGAAGTTTTTAAAAGAATGTGATTGTTGTCAAAAGGAATTGGGTACAACAATGCTGCGTTCAGCTCTGGTTCCACTCAAAGCCGTGGCTGAGGGGCTCTGGGAAAGCTGCTGGAAGGCTGGTGGGCACAGACCAGCAAGAAAGTGAATTTTGCATACTGTACGGATCATCGCTCAGTTCAGGGCAGTCATATTGAATCTGTGATCAACCAATTGTGCTTCATGAAACCGTCAGCCCTCATTTATGTCTAGCTGTTTTCTTCTGTCCTGCTGTAAACAAGCTCTGCTCTGAGCTGTCTCCCTACCCTTATCTGTGTACGAAGATCACACAGACAGACCTCATCAGCAGCCTTAGAGTTAAAGTTAAAGTTACTGCTTCCAGACAGCAGTCCCCATGCAAGCTGGAAGTCAAAAAGAAGAGCAACTTTGGAATGACAGAGTTTTAGTTCCTTTTAGGAAATGCATACCTTAGATTCATACACATACTGGCATGTTATGTCTCTTTCATGAAATTAAATTAGGTGTTCCTAATATGAACAACTGTTTCTAACATCAGCAAACTAGCTCAGCAGATTCATCCATGGTTTTGTTTGTGGGTTGGTTGTCTTGCTGTTGGTTGTTGGGTTTTTTTTGTTGGTTTGTTTTTGTATTTTTTTTCCTTTGGGGTCTTGTTTGAATACAGCCAAAAGAGAAGTAGCTGGAAATATTGTCAATCTGGTAGGGCTCCAAGAACCTAATAATGCCTGAAATGCTCTAAGGAGTGTAATGATGGTAAACAGGAACAGGTATGTTGGCTTCTGTTCTCATTCACTTCAGTGAGAGCATTAGCCTTTCAACATAAAGCAGAGAACAGTTTTCAAAGAATGATCCTCTCGCATAAAAAGGGATGGAGCCTTACTAAACACATATTCCTCTGTGAACACACACACAAATGTGTTACTTGGTATTTACAGCATTTAATTCTTGCAACCAGCTGCTAAGTCCCTGTTAAGGCTTTCCTTTATGCAGCTGGAGCTGGAAACTCTTCCCTTCCCCTAGCCTAATACTTTGTCTGTTTAAGGGATGGCAGCCAAAGGGAAACAGCTTGTAATTTGCACCTGTCTGCTTTAAGCACTCCATGTTAGATTTTGCAGAGACCAAACTCTTCCTTGATGAAGCAAATGTCACTTAGTAGGGTCAAAGATACTTCTTTAGCTGACTCTGCAGCAATTAAAAAACAAATACATATACCCCTACTTTGTTTAAGCCTATTTTAGCTAGACCATGAGACTGAAGGAAAAGCCTTGTCATAAAGAGCATCTAGGTGGAAGATATAACCTCATGTAGTCCAGTCTAATACAATACCAGGCACAGCTAAGCATGACTGAACTTGTACACTGCCCATGCAGGAGCACATGGGAGAGCTTTGGCTTCTTTCTCCTAAAATTCAGAATTGGTTCAGAAAACTATATGTTCAAAGAATCCTTCTGAATTTCTACAAACTGGGCTGCCTTTTGAGGATTCACAGTAAACTTCACTACCTAGAGGGTCAGGGCTATGAGATAATTGTTTTCATACAATTAAAAAGAAATGTATGTTCCACTCCTGATCCAGAGGCGTGCAAGCATTGCCATGCAGAGACCCACTGGAGTGTAAAGCAGTGAAAGTGTACACCAAGCAAATAACCCACATATGATCTTTCAGACATACACAAGCTATCTTAGCATGTTTGCTTCTTGCTAGAAAACAAGTGCTTTCAGTCAACTGCGGTATCATTGACAATAGCATTTAAAGAAACAACAATCTCACTGGTGTATTAGTTTAGTTACTGAGAAGAAGGCTTTTTATTGCTTGCTTTAAAATAGAAAAGCCCTCAAAAAACTCAGGCTACAAAGCTGATGACAAGAACAAAAGTGCCAGGGGTGGCAAAAAAAAAACAAAAAAAAAAAAACGACCACCTAGAAGGGAAATAAAACAAAGTAAAACATACAATTTATTAAAGAAAACATTGGTGCTGCATTTTGATTTCATAAATTGTCCCCATTTGTACTTCCTGTTTAAACAATAACTAACATGATGATGGGTTAAATGAAGTTGAGATTGTCACAAACATGGCCTCACTAGTAATTAATGTAGTTTAATATGGTTGTTGGCACACATCTCACATGACAGATAATGTTCCAACATGTCACTGATAGGACCTTTCAGCACAGCTTTAGGAGATCTACCAGGCATTGCCGAGGTTGGTTGGGTCAAAGGGTTGAACCATGTGTAATTCAGAACAGAAGAGGTCCCACGGTCACTCCACAAAAACAATTACACTACTTATTTCACTCCATCCCTTGCCCGAAATTCACAAGCCTCACAGTTTCAGCGCAGTCAATCTCACTCTGCCCTGGGGCTATGAGCCACATGAAAATATGTGGTGCTGTGTTTATAAATCTAATCAAAAATAGAAACAGTAGACAAGCACAATGAGGTCCTACTATGGATCATGGGAATTCTCTAAATTCTGAAGGCACTTTTGTTTAACTTCTGTGGGCCTTCTCTTACCATTACATTGTCTGGTACTCTCGTTAATCATCCCCTTGACTTGTCAATGATATAAAGGAGCCTATACGTCTGCTGACTTCCCTCCCATCACACTACAAATAATATTATGAAATAGCAATGCTAGGAATAGTCCCTTTAACTTTTCCCTTTCAAAGCATGGGTTTTCTTCACTTACCTCTTTCTCCATGCCAGCCTGCCCTTTCTCAGACCTGCAGCAAAAAATGCTTCCTCCTGCAACAAAGGAAAGGCAGCATACCTGAATTTTCAGCCTGCATAGTTATTAATACCACTAGGTTTAACACACAGACTAACAGAGCACTAGGTTAGAAACCTGCCAGGATGGTGAAGGGTGGGGACTTTCCTGATGCCATCCCTGCTCCGACCTTGCCGAAGAGCAAAGGTAGGTTGTAGAGCTGTTCTTTCACTTTATCATTTTGAAAACCAATTTGCATCAGATCATGAAAAAACAAATTAAAAAAAAGCTAAAAACTATTTAAAAAGCACATAATATAAGCTCATATGAAGAAATGCCAACAAAACCAAGGCTTTGAGTGGAAGCAGCATAGAAACAGGTAATTCCTACCCCTAGACAGTAACTACTAAAGTGACACAGAGTTTGCCATGCAGTACACCTTACCTGAAGACTACAGTACCAAAGCTGTCAGACTCAGGAAGCTTTCTGTGATCTGGCATTTATGTGGGTCTTATTTGTGCCTCATTCCCTGTGGTGGGATTTCCCATTAAAAGGATTAAAATTGTACTCTACTTTGAAGTCGTAATGAAGCAAACACACTTTACAAGTTATATATATCATATTAGCAAAAATGTCTCCATTTTATACCAGCTGCTTTTGTCTCTATGTGGGAATAAAATTTATTCATTCAAAATGCCTAGACAGGTTGCCCCTGCATTCACTGAAATCAATGGCAAAACTCAGTCTGACTCTGCAGTTGCAGGACCTGAATCACAATGAATAGCGAGTTTCTTCCTTTGCCAGTTTTTCCCTTATGCATTTATACAAACACACATTCAGATTATTTTGCTGAGCCTGAAAACAAAACAAGACTTTGAACAATTAAAAATATCCCTTCAGAGTCCCTCAGAAGCTCTAGCTGACCTTCTGGGTCAAAAGATGCCCCGTACAAAGTACATGTTTGGCCCCAGTTGAGGAAACCTCTCTCCCGAGGGCACCAAGCAAAGAAGTGCCTAATTCTCAGTATGCACTTAAATTTCATTGAAATCAATACAATGGACAGTGGACAGGGCCACAAATACTCCACAGAAAAAGGCTGCATTGTCACTCCAGTAGCTCAGTAACGAATGAAGGGCTGAGCTTTTGCCCAGGCTTTGCTGATGCTGAGAGCCTGCTGACCTTTGCCATCACCCCCCGATTTCAGTGCCCTTCTTGGGGTGCCAAGGCCACTGAAGCAATGCTGGGGGCTGTGATTCCAGCAGCTCCCACTCCTCCTACAGCCAGTCCTGCCCAAACAGCCCCTGCACCACAGCCCACGACTGTCACAGAAAACAAGCTCTCTGCCCCATGGCACTACGCAATATTGAAAACAAAACCCCAGCAAGACCACACAGGTAGGCTCAGGTCATGTATCTACTAATTGCATGTCTCAGAAAACAAAGCCAGAGTCCCAATTCCAAAATCTGGGATGGGTTTCCAGGACACGGTAATATCTACATTACTTTTCCAGCTACTGGAACTGTACATTCACTGAATGCAACAGGTAACTAGTTTTAAGCCCAATGGCATGACATATTCCTTGTTATGACTCAAACAGGAACAGCAAAAAAGAACCACCTGTATGAATCCAAGGCCATAAAAGCTTGAAGGGGCTCCTTTCTTTTTAAAAGTACAATCACAAGAAGCTGTCAGCAGAAGGGAACTGATCGAGACATAAGCTGTAAATTCAACATTTTCATCCATAGTCAACATCTGCTCGTTGGAGAGGAGCCAAAGATGCAGCCATGAGGACTTTCAAACACACCACAGTCCCAGGAATCCAAATGTTCATGGAAAGACTTGGAATTTCATCTTAAAGAATGTGACTGACCAAATAAGGATAGCAAAGACAAATATCACAGAATCACAGAACCAATTAGGTTAGAAAAGACCTCTGAGATCACTAAGATAGATAAACAATGAGTTCAGAGGAGACATTAATAATATTAGTGCCTAAACAGGGATTTTTTTAGAGTTCAGGAACTTCCTATTATTTAGGTTTTCTGGGAATTTTTTTGTTTGTTTGCTTGGGTGAGGGGCATTGGTGTTTTTTGGTTTATTTTTCAAATGAAGGTACTAGACACTTCGTTTCCCCTTTTGTTTTATAATACCAAACAGGCAACACATTCAACACCACATTAACTGAAGTTGACTGTGGCCTTACTTAACCTCACCAGCCTATTTTCTTTAGCTGGATAACAGCTGAATCGTTAGCATTAAACTAGCTTGCAGTCCTGAAAGAGTACAGCAAAAACAGAGTACATGATTTTTCCATTAATCAAAACACAACATAAAAAGATATTTGAGATCCCCCCAGCTACTTTATTTTACACTCAATTGATGTCTTTTACATGAATTAGAGATGGACTTCAGTTATTAAGTGCATTTGTAATAAAATGGCAAAGGAAAACAATTACTTAAAAGTTCTTAAACTGGATACTTTCAGGGTTTTTTTCAATTTTTTCACCCAATTATGTTTTTTGGGTTGTTTTCTACAAGAGAAAAAACTAAGGGTGATATATTAAGTACACAAGATACATTAATGACTTTCTGTAGTGAAAGTAACCTATTTTTAATGCATAAATGGAGAAATTGGAGAGATGCACAAAATAACTTTTTTAGCACCACAGCTCTATTTACAGGCTCCCATCACCAGTCCCAAATCTCTGAGAGATCAAAACAATACACCTTCCCACTGGAGCATGCCCAAGTACATCTTTCTCACAGTAGCTGATGTTTTATGCTCATCAGCTATTAGAAATCACAGGGACTGCATGAAGAGCCAGTATGCAATAAGGGTCTTGCAAATGTAGCCATAAAATGGTACTGTTTTCACCATGCTGGCATGCAATGGAAAAAAACCTGTCCTGTTTGTAACCATGTACTCAATATCTCCCCAAAGTACCCCGAGATGCACAGGCACACTTTCACTGGCCAGGGAAAGCAATGCCAGGCACAGCTGAGGTGTTGGTGATTGCTGGTGGAGAAATACCAGGTTTGTAGCAGGAGCAGCAAAGCAACAGTCTGTCATCGTGGTGGCTGCCCTCCCTCCTTTCTCACCTTCACCTGGTACACCATTTATCACATGCTAAGAAGCAGTGCTGTGGGATCTCTGTGCTACAATATCGGCAGAAAGCACTGAGTAAATGATAACCCTAACAACCTACTTGTAATTCCCTTTGTACTCTGTCATAAATACATGGTAGCCAGCACTGGTCTTTAAGAAGTATTTCTTCAGGGGAAAATTGCACCTCCAGTGCAGAGAATCCATCAGTCACTTAAATTCAGCAGGACTGACCTTTGAAGCCACAAGCACCGTGCTTATCCTTCTTTCATCATCAACTTTGGGAGCAGGTCCTTCAAAATAATCTCAGATCCATTCTATACTTTCTCTCTTATTTTCCTTTTTTTTTTTTTTTTTTTTNTTTTTTTCTTTTTTTTTCTTTTTTTTTTTTTTTTTTTTTTAATTTAAAAAGTAAGGAGCTTACTGCAAATATGTCTTTATAAAGATCATTAACACACTCAGAATTAAGCTTACATTCAATTACTTCATTTGGTAGATTGTGATGTTCCTAGCCTTTCTCTGTATGCCCAAATAAATAGATGTATGATTTTTCTATTGATAAACCTCAGTAGGCAGCTAAGCATCACTGAACTGTTCACTCACCTCCCTTCCAGTGGAACAGGGGAGAGAATCAGTAGGGTAAAAGTGCAAAAACTTTCCCCCATTTTCAGTTTTGTTGCTGGACATGATGCTATATGTTATGGACTATCCCTCTAGTCGGCTGGGGTCAGTTGTCCCAACTTCCTTCCCTCCCAACCTCTTGCATAGGCCCAGCCCATTTGCTGATGGGGTGGTGTGAGAAACAGAAGGTTTTGACACTGTGTATACACCACTCAGTAACTGATAAAACACCCCTATGTTACCAACACTCCCACCACAAACCCAAAACATAACCCCATATAAGTTACTGTGACAAAATTTAACCAAACCCAGTACACTACATCACGCTGGTGATTGCTGTGGAAGTTGCAAACAACAAATTTTAGTTTCTGTGCCACCATTCCAATATTCCCATTTCCCACCAAATAGAAAGCACCACACACAAACCCTCACCATGCTGCTTCAGAGAGTGGCTTACAGATGATCATGTCCTGATGAAGTCCCAGGGATCATGTTTGAGAGTGCTGAAATTTTTAGTGATCATCACCTGCCAGTCAGTACTGGGGGGAGGAACAAAGCCAGCCCGAACCTCGGCAAAGGGCTTTTCCAGAATGGGATGACAAGGTTCCAGTCTTTCTTGAAGGTTTTTTAGCATTCTGGGGGTGCTTTTTTTTTTTTTTTTTTGCACAGCTTCCCACTGCAAGGCTTGTAAACAGCTCAGATCAAGATAGCAGCAGGCAGCAGGAGCACAGTAAGAAAACCACACTCCTCATGGTCATTGCCAAGCCTAAATCTCTTTTACCTCCAGTTTTCAACTTGCAAAACAGGCAAAATAATGTTCCTTGTTACCTCCATGACTATACCAGCCATGGTGAATTTCTACAGACCCCTCTGGATGCAACATCACGGTACCAGGAACCTCAGCACTGCCACTGTCCCTACTTCTCCTTTCCCACACACATCCCAGTTCTTAACCAGCAAAAAAAGAAAAGTTCTTTTCACTACAGAAAGTATTGTGACTTGTAGTTCTTAAATAACATGGCCTTAACGTTAAAGCAGAATGTTTAGAAGTGCTGAGCTGTACATGAAATCCTCATATGTGTGTATATATATATATATATGCTTTACAGACAAACCCAGAGAATGATTTTGCTTGTGCAAAAACACTAAAGTCTAAGGAGACACCATATGCAAAGGTAAATTAAAAATCTAAGTAGAAAATTCTTACCATCAGTAAACATTTGTGACAACAGCCCCAACTTATTTTAAAATAAAGTGTTTCAGAGTTTCCTCCCTAGTTTATTTTCAGGGAGCAAGTAGTTCATTTTATGACTTCATTTTGTATTAGCCATAGATTTTATCACTTCCTTATAAACTTCTACTATTCATTTTCTGGTTTTCAGTACCACTAAAAGCAAAGCAATCAGAAATTAGAGAATCAGTTTCAGGAATGAGCCTACAACTACTGGAGCATTGTTTTCCAAGGAAGTCTCCCTGCAAATAGCACATGTGATCTGCTCTAAGAAAAGTCCTGTTTTGCTGTTTGTTAGTCACAGATCAAAATTTCAGATATTTGTATAAATGTAATGTTAAAGGGTCTTCTTTCCAAATTAAGCAAGAATATATGCCAGGATACACTGGAAAATACAAGAAAATGCATCTTGTAAAAGCTGTACTTGCTACATATATACCACTTCAGATATCAATACTGTTGCTAATAGATCAGTAGAGTTTCCTTCAGTCAAAGAGACAGAAATAATACCATATGAGCAGTCCCAGAAGGAATACCTCTGGTGGTTTAAAACATATTTCACTTGCCTCTGACATGAGTTTTAGGATTAGTGTCACATACATGTCAGCATGAAACAACACAGGCTACTTGTTCATACATTCACGTTACTCCTCCTTACATCACTCTGTATGCCAGCTGACATTGACTACACATCCATATCAACATACTCAACCCAGTGAGTGCCTTCCTCTGTCAGGTACTTGTTAATGAGACATAACCATCAAGTACAAATGAAGGGAAACTGAGGCAACGATGTTTATAACTGAGAAAGTGACACAAAATAGACACGGACTTAACAGCATTGTTTACATACTGCTAGTTAGAAATGGCAGTTCTGTAAAGACATATTTTAACTAATAAGCAAACAGAGTTTGCAAGTTGGTTTTTAAGATATAGTTTAGCTGATAAGACCCAGACACACACAGTCTGAAGTCAGTAGTGGTTTCCATTAGGTTTCAATCAATAATAGCAGGAAAATCGTGCCTGGCATGTTTTAAATAGGGTATTCTCAGCCAGCACAGCTAGGTGGGAAGTTTCTTTGCTCCAGCCAGAAAATTAGCAGTTGGAATTCTAACTTCAAGATTTTAATTCTTGGATCAAATCTCCCTTTGAAATAAATGCTAGCAATGTTTCATTTATTACATGTGGAAAACAGCTACTTCAAGACCTTGAGCAAGCAAATAATAGTCAAACATTACTTCTTCCAAATTCCTGCATTTTGGAACCAACAGCATGTCCAATAGGCCCAAAGCTGGTTTCTAACCAATGGAGTAGCTCTAAAACTGAGACTCCCTCTGCATGACTTCCTCTGATAGAGTAGAAGAGTCAGCAGCAATCCCCTGACAGGTTCTCCTTGGTGATGCAGCAGCTTAATAAGTCTCTGCTCTCTGCGCCCTTCTTCTCTCCAGCCATTCATTCCTGTCCCTGGGCTGCAGCTCATTGCAGTCTCATTGGGCTGATATTACCGTAGATCTAAGCCAGGTTAAAAATACGTGTCCCCAAAACACTTTCCTTTTTTATTATTTACCTTGAACCACTTAATTGGTCCTGCACATGGCTGTGCCACCAATGCAAAATAAAATATTATCCTTAAGTCAGCTTTCCCATCAGAGAAAATATATGCTGAGACTAGACCCCCATAACGACATTAAAGTTTACTGTGTGCCCCATAAACTAAGAATCTGAAAATATTTGTGTTCTTCCACCAGCAAAGTGGGAAACTGATTGACATTGTGAATCCTAGAACAGAATCTACTACCAATTCCCTACTGCAGTATGTATAGCTAATTCCAAACAAAACAAAACCAAGAAGTAAAACCAAACAAACAGAAAGAAAAAAAATACTTCACTGAGGTAGCAGGCAGCAAAGCCTTGAGGATTTAGAACCAGGAAGGAGACATATTATCATGTCCAGCAGTCCAGCCCATCTCCAGAGAGGATGCCCACATATAGTTTGTCTTCTCACCCACTCACTGCCTTGGAAAAGAGCAGGGCAGACCTGCTCCTTTCTCACCTGCTTGGGTACAAGTCGCTGCCCCCCCGCCCCAGCAAGTTGTTCCATTTTGGATTGGGACAGGCTGGAAGTTGACAAGCAATGAATTTGCCTTTCCACACAGGGTAATCAAGAGGCTCACAGATCAGGGAAGTTTTTTGAGTTCTAGGGGCATACCAACATTTTGACAACCCATCTTGGAAGAGCCAGTTTCACTTGAGATGCAGCTACGCTGACCCAGAAGAAGCAGTTTTCTGAGCTTACCTTGTAGGAAGAGTAAGTGACATTTGGATTTCTTGGCTTTTGCCAGCTTGGGTCATACCCAATCTAAAAATATCTCTTAATACTGCATTTTGCACTACTTCAGAAAAGAGTTCAAAGGAAGTCATTTACTCATTTAAGACACTACAGTCTACATGGTCATTGATTGCCTAGTTATGATTTGGTTTGAATAATTATTAGAATTTAAAAATATGTTACATATTAAGTGGAAGACATTAAAAGAGAAGGAAGTCTGTAATTTATAGATGTCAATCCTGAAAAACCTTTTTGCAGATGCTTTAGGTTCACATGAATTACTTCACTGAATGCAGCAGACTAATGTATAATCTCACTTCCAACTGAGAACATTTGTAGTAAGAGAATGCGTGAAAATTTCTACAGAACTACAAGACATGACTGCACTTCATTTTTGTCTGATCCCTCATCCTTCCTTCCTCCCTTCCTCAAATACCAAATTAAGGACTCAAGGAGCTCATTCTAATATGTTTTCAGTGGTTTCAGGTTGGTACAATTTTACTGACTTGAGAAAACTATTTCTCATTTGGAGAAGATGAAAGCAGTTTCAGATACTTACTGATCAGTCACACTCTAAAAACTAAAAGCATTTAAGTGAACAGAAGATAGCTCAAACACAAGGGGTCTTTTCCACCTGGAATTTAAACATGACTTTTTTCCTACCCTAAAAAGCAGAGGGTTTTCTCATGCAAATATTAACAGCAGACTTAATACAGCGTTAAATAGTGTGCAGCTATAACATGAGATCACACATGCTTTCTTGTTACCCTAATTCATTCCTGTTCATTTACTGACCGGGGATTAGCTATTTAATAGAATCAAAAGCATTATAGTTGACAGATGAAAAATTCTTACCAGTGGCCATTTGCTACTGCTTTTGCTTCAAGTGAAACCTCTGCTGGCCTGGTTTACCACATACAGAATGGGAGTCACAGACTATTCAGGGAAGCAGTATTTACTTCCAGCTATTAATGAGTAGCAACTTCTTAGATCAGACTGATTTTGTCACTGCAGATGGTCCCACCACAGCCTACATGGTGCTGTGCAGAAGTCAAATAAGGCATGAAGCCCACTGGAATCAATGAGAAGATTACTATTGGGTCTGAAAAATGTTTTAGAATATGGTGTCAACAGGACACAAGTCCCATCCATAATATAGTGACATCTAGAAACATCAGGAAATCCACAGAAGCTGGCAGCAACTGCAGAAGTGATTTTTGTGAAGTACTAATACCAACACAGAGAGTTGTGTCTCTGGTTGGGTAATGATTGACAAGCATTACTTACATGGCATGTTTATTTTAGGTGTCATTTTCTTGTGGGTTTTTCTCATGATAGCTGAAAATAATAAAATAAAACATCTCTAGTTTGCTTCCTCTCCCTTTAAAGTCAATTCACCTCCTAAACTGTCAACATCAAAACTAAATGAGAATTTGCATAATGTCACATTGAACTCTTCTATATTTAATCTCTCCCTCAGACTTCAGAAGATTGTTGAAAGGGTTAACACAGCCCTGATCCATGCAAAGGAGTGGGTGATTCTGCACAGTGTCACTGTTCCTCGTCACATCAGAACTTGGAAGAAACCTTCAGCAGATTTTCCATTTCATTCCATCTGACCCAAACTCAGTTTTTCCTCTATGCTTGAGACCTCCCAGGCAGGTGGTGGTAGTAAAATGCAAAATACAGTGTTTAAAATGTCCCTTTGAGACCCTGGCTCACTTATGTGCTCTTAGTAGTTAAGACTTAGCATTAAGTGAAAACTCTACTGCAAGAGGGTCTATCTCAGAATGGGTGGATTAATTCTTCTCCATTTTTGACTCATGAATCACAAAGTAATGGCATTTCAGTTTGAAGTTATCAATATGCCCATATGTTAAGTTTTAGACTTTGGAGTAGTTACTTTTAGCACCTTACACTTTGGCTCTGTGCAAACACCTCTCAACAACAACAAAATCATCTCCATACTATCATCACTGTGTTCAGCACAAACCCAATACATAGCCCTACACTATCCACTGTGAAGAAAATGAACTCTACCCCAGCCAAAACCAGCACATAAGGAAAACCAGGTATTAAAGCTTGCCTTTGACTTTGAGAGATTTTTTTATTTCCCTTATATTAAACCATGACAACTTATCTGAGACAACAATAAAGATCATACTATTACTGGCCCTCACTAGCACACCATAAACTTCCTAGCATTTTATCTTGCCCCAAATACACTCTTTAATGGCAATAAACCAGATCTATCCACGTTATTTGGCTAGAGATTCTGAAGTCCTTATTTTTACATGGAAGGAAAGTGTGTCAGGCCTTTAAGGTGGTGGTTTTATGAAGTTAACAATGATGCTTCACTGTATTGACTCCTTTTTTCCATCAGATATTTGCAACAACAGTACAGAAAAACAACAGGATGGATCAGAACCAAGAGTCTTGGTCATCCAATCAGCAAAAAACCCCATGTATAATACTTTACGAAATAGTTGTTTTGTCCTCTTATGAAAGTTATAACAACTTTGTGGTCTCTAATAACGAGTTCAAAGATGGGTTCACCTTAACAAAAATACAGATCTTGATTCACTACCTCATGTATCCCACAACAAAGCATATGCAGACATTTAGTGTGTTAAAAGCACTAAGGTTGTGTTCTTCCTCCCCTCCCCTCCCTCCCCCAAGGAGAATAATCACAGGCAGGAGGTATGTTTCAGGAACCAAGGTATTCCACTTGGACCAAATTCATTTCTTGGCTTTGATTCAGGTACACTGTGTAATCTTGGACATGTTCCCAACATTAACTGCTAAGACTGCTGGACAGCATGGACATGTAACCTGGGAAAGTTTAAGTCAAGCTATCCAGAACACTGGGGACACGGTTTCAACCCTTTAGAGTCTGTCATGCCTGAATCAGAGATTATATTTTGAAATAGCCACTGGAAATGCATCCTTGCACTGAAACCATTCCCTGGAAGGGAACCTGCTTTGACAATGCAGGAAAATATGCAGGAAAGAAAAGGAAAGCTCTGCCCCAGCACAATCAACCTGGCACAGGAGCTGAGTTGTCCTGCACACTGCCATCATGGCACCTGAGCACAGCGCTGGGGTCATTGGTTTCCTGTGCTGGGGGAAAGGCATTTTTAGAAATTAAATTTGGTATGAGAAGGGAAGTAACCTCAAGAAAATCAGCAAGATAAAACCTTTTCTTCAGTTACAATGAAGAGAGAGCCTGTTTGGCATCCTTCAAAAAAAATCTCAACCTCTAAGCTGCCATCTGGGTGCAAGCTGACCAAGGTGGCACAATCCCCCTTCTCATGAAACATGCAAGGTAATTACATGAGTCTCCATGTGAAGTTTACACTTCATACCCTATTCATCAACTAAGAAACAGCTTCCTTTGGCACACAGGCAACAGGGACAAGCTGGTTTCATATCAGGGTGTCAAAGAATTTGCTTCAGGTTGGACCATGAACATTCAGCTTCGACGCTGACAAGATGCCTCGAGAGCAGCTTCCTTCACACCACTTGCAAATCGTGCTACTGAACACACTGAATACTTGCCAGAACTGAGCCCAGGGGCACAGTTTGTATCTCAACATGCCCAAGTGAGGAAAATCTACTACAGTGTCCTAGACCAACAGCACTACAGGTACAGAAAGTTGCTAAACACAAGAAGCTGCTTTATATAACATAAGGATACTTGAAAGGGGCAGCAAAGGAAATTGAGAAATCATGTGTGGGTGTGAAACATGTTGCATGATCATGGATATAAAGAAGGAGTCACACAGGGCTTTCTATCAGCTGTAAATTTACCTGTTCTTACATGAAGCAGTTGAAGGTGACAAGAGGAAAAACAGTGGATGTTAAAAGGGATCCTGTGCCAGGTCTTCATCTTCCATAGCTATTTACCCACACTTTTCAGTAGAGCTACATCACCCCGTACTCAGAGAGGTTAAGTCTCTGATTTGTGGGGAAAACTCCTTGACTTTTTTTTTTTAAATGCAGTTTCTCCTAGCAATTATTACATTCAAGAAGAGAGTGTACTTCAAACCCCAAACATCACAGGCTGCTGGTAGTGATAGTCCCACATTCAAAACCATAACACCGTGTTGAGTTAAACCTCTGTTTTTCAAAGAATTATAGAATGGTTTGGGTTTGAAAGGACCTTAAAGTTCCAAATCTCCTGCAATGGGCAGGGACACCTTCCACTAGATCAGGTTGCTCAAAGCCCTGTCCAACCTGGCCTTGAATAGGACAGGGCATCCACAGTTTCTCTGGGCAACCTGTTCCAGTGTTTCACCTCAATCTCAATAAAAAATTTCTTTCCAGTATCTAATTCTAAACCCACCTTCTTTCAGCTTAAAGCCATTACCTCTTGTCCTATCACCACAATCCTTAGTAAAAAGTCCCTTCCAGCTCTCTTGTAAGCCTCTTCAGGAACTGCAAGGCTGTTCTAATGTCTCCCTGGTGCCTTCTCTTCCCCAGGCTGAACTCCAATGCTGTCAGCCTGTCTTCATAGGGGCACATTGATCCTGTTCATGGCCCTCATCTGGACTCACTCCAACAAGTCCCTGCTTATACTGTGGGGCCTGTAACTGGGCACAGTAACCAGGTTGGGTGTCATGAGAGCAGAGTAGAGGGGCAAAATCATCTCCCTTGACTTGTTGGTCACACTTCTTTTGATTCAGCACAGGACACCATTGGTCTTCTGGACTGTGAAAACACATTTGGGTCATGTTTGAGCATCTTGTCAACAACACTCATGAGTCCTTCTCCTCAGAGCTGCTCTCATTCTCCATCCAGCCTGTATTTGCTCTTGGGACTGTTCTGACACAGGTGCAGGACCTTGTACCCAGCCTTGTTGAACTTCATGAGGTTTGCACAGGGCCATGCCTCAAGCTTCTCAAGTCAAGGTCCCTCTAGATGGCAACCCTTCCCTCCAATGTGTCACCCACACCACACAGTTCGGTGCCATGGGCAGACTTGCTGAGGGTGCCCTCAATCCCATTGTCCACGATGCCCACACAAATGTTTAACAGTGTTGGTCCCAACATCAACCCATGAGGAATGTCACTTGTCACCTGCAGACATTGTGGAATTAAACACTTTGGTCCTACTTATTCCTGTACCTATGTAACAGTATTTCAACTCAGAGACTAACAACACAGCGTGATGTGTGTTTACACAGTTATGTTTAAACGCTTTTATATACAAAAGTTAACTAAAGCCAAAGTGAAAATGAATGATAAAGATCTTTCTCTTTCCTTTGTATTGCTGCCATTAATACTGTAAGCTGTTTCTTAAGTACTAGCCAAAAAATTGACTCATTTGGGAACTAGTCAAACCTGTGCTCCTGGCTTTCCAGTAAAAATTGTCACACATTAGAAGACTCAAATCTTCTCAGATTCTCCTGCCATCTCTTGTCCATAATTATCCCAGATTAATGCCTGTGCCTCCTTTGTTCTACTAGAGCCTTTGCTGCAGTTCTGGAAAAAAAAACTGTATTTTGCTGTACCGCATGTTGAGAAATGCATGCGAGCAACCATCCTTCTCATTTAAATTACCACAGAGGAGTCACATCATGCCGTTTTCTCTGGATCCTTTGTGCAATGTCAGGTAAGGCAGGATGTGACTCAGCCATGACTCTGTTCAGAAGTAGGACTCTGAAATCTTCTGGTTTCAGTTGACTTTGGGAATTCTTGGGACTGACAGACAAAGGAAAGCAAACCAAGAGAAATTTAATAGCTGTTCTAAACCTTGTCCTATATAATGCCTCCATGTATCCCTTCCTCAGAAGGCATTGATCCCATAGTCCTCTGAGGAGTTAAAGGGAATAGGCAAACTGATTTTCTCTCTGTTTCTATTCCCTTATTTCCCAGTTTCACAGAAGCAATCTCCCTTTCCTCCAGCTCCAGGCTGTTTAGCATTAGAAAGCAGTAGGTCTGTCACAGCACCTAGAACAACTCTTCCCAGATGGGACATCACATCTCCCCTCTCCCTTCTAGCAAAGGTAGCTTCTCATGAACCATAAGCTTCCACCTTTGCTTTGAGACAAACTCTCATTTTACCTTGCCTAAGGAAACTCTAGAATTCCTAAGCTCAGAGACACACACAAGTACATGCTAAAGCCTTGACCGAGGCCATCAAAGGCTACATCTCATATTTGTAAGGCTAATATAAAACCATAAGATACACACATTCACATAACTTTAGCTTAGAAAGTCACTGTTTCCTATTAGTTGGATGGTATCACAGCCTGTCTTACACAGTGTGGTGAAGGTGAATGAATTTCATAGCATTGAACTGATTCTAGCATGACTTGAATATGGATACCAGATACAGCCACATTTTACATCCCTGCTATTCCTTGAAAGAAAGAGCTTTTATCAATTCCACTAGTCCAAACTAATCTTTTCATGGAATACTTGGCATTAAGAGAAAGTATTTATATCCAGAATAAGCAAGGTGGTCCATTTCTATTCCATACACTGTTATGGCTCCCTAGGTCCCTTGCACTGGTTTTCCTTAGACTGACATGACTCACAAATGGCTTGTCAAATACAGTTGTCTCATACAGACCTACATGCACAAGCCGACCCCCTAGATGATGTAACAGATTCAAAGAGGGGACAGAATAATCAGAGAGGAGAGAAATATTTGAAGAGTTAGAAGCAGATAACCTTTTAGGACTGTTCCCACAATTTTGGCAGGTAAATGTGTCTGATATGAACACTCCAGTCATGCACAGATGGATGACACATTTGTGTGTGGGCAGAGGATGAAATTGGGTGTGGACTGCATGCCTCTGCAATGGGTACAGTGATAGATCTAACTCAGCACCAGAGGCACTGAGTCATCTGTTCAGAGCTTAGAGTTCCTCATTGTTTTCCCTTTATCACATGGAAAAATCCTGACTGGATTGCCTGCAAATTTATCCTTGCTGGATGGGGCCCAATCTGAGAGACAGGCCAACACACAGTGGGGTTTAAACACACTTGGAAACACTCCCCAAAGTCCACTGATTCATGTAAAAAGGGATAATATGCCCTCACGATAATACCAAGCACTCAGAACAGTTATTTTGCCTCTTTCATCCTCTTACAGAATGAGCACAGGGGAAAATAAACAGGCTTGTAAGTATCTTAAGTGACACTTGCAGAATTGAACTCAGAGGCAATTGGAAAAACCCAAATATCTAACCTAGTGTATGGAAGTGTGTAGAAGGAAAGCAATATCTAATTTTGGGCAATAATCACTACAATCACCTTAGATGCTGACAGTGAGTAAATGTCTCTATATTCTGAAATCATGCCCAGCATCAGTATCATATTGTCTTTTGCTTACCTTTTCAACACAAATTGGTAAATTAACTACATGCCAACATACCCAATGGCATGATGACAGACAAGTACTCCCTTATTCTCAAAGCAAAAACACAACTACAGCCAATCTTAACAACCTGAGCCAAGGAAAACCTCAGGAAATCTTATGAAGTGACAATATTGCAGAATAACAGCACAAACAAGATGCTGCTGTTGCTTTACTTCTTGTACCCTCTTGTAAGAGTATGGCATAAACCTGGTTCACATAAATATTCCTGCTGTAGGGAGGAAGAAAAACATGTCGTTACTCAATAATTTCCAGATGAAGGTCCTGACCACTTCATGCATGCTGTCAAGTGAGAAGCATTATAGGAGAGATATTATATATAGGAGAGACATTATATAACCTGCACCACTAACAAGAGCAGGGAGAAAAAGGTGGTTCTTATTAGAATTGGTATTGTTTCCAATTCTCCCACCAGCAGATAAAGCATATACACGTTGTGGCAAGAGTAGGTTGTAGGAGATAACCAATCGGAGGAGTAGCTAATTAGCCACTCTAGTCCAGGAGCAACTGACTGAACTTGCAAAGTTCAGGGCTCCAGGCTGGACGTGAAGCCCATCCTTATACCCAGTCCTCCTGCTTCTGCCTTCACTCAGAAGTGTCTTCTGCATCAGTAAAATCTTTCAGGTCAAATCCCCTAGATGATGTTGGTATCCAATTGCTCTCTTAACATCTGGCTTTATAATAATCTTTATTAGTAATCTTGTTCTTGGAGAATGGTTTCTCTATTGAAGAAAGTAAAGTTTCTATTAGAGCTTAGAGAGAATAACATTATCTCCTTCCTGCCTAATGCAAGATTTCTTTTTCTTTTGCCAGAAACAGCTGGAGACCACCATCATGGGACACAGAAAACTAAACTGGATGAATTCTGAATCTAACATCATTATAGTTTCTATTCTCCCTGAAAAGCATGATCAAATGATTAATGATGAGCATGTACCATAACTGAGACAGGCTGATCCCAAAAAGTGAGTCAAACCTGAAAGTTCACCAGCACAGATTTTCATATCGATACCAAAGATCAATTTGGTCAGAGGGTTCCTAAAACAGAAGTCAAGATGAATGACTAAAATCTGGGTAGACAAGATCCTGCAGCAGTTGGCAGATAAAATCAGTTAAAAATGCAGTTTGTTACGGAAGTTGGCCAGCCAGCTACATGTCCCAACAGTGGTACCCCCAAAAATGCAAACCCCAGCTGCATGTAAATAGACAGTTCAGTTCTTCACATGCACCCTAGCTGCCTCTTATTAGCATTAAGCCTACATGTATTACCATGGTTTGTAGAGGTCTGACAAGAGAAGCGCAAGCAATGTTATCTCAAGGATTCCTTGTGCCCCCCAGGCTCTCTCTGTGCCCTCCACTGTCTTTGCACAGCAGTTGGACCATAAGCTGACTGCAAAGGGAGCTGCCTTTTGTTCTGTTTGCAGAAAACGTGTGAGTGACGACAGCAGCAAGAATAATAAATACAAATGGTATTACGCAAACATGCAAACATCCCTGTGGAAAATTCAGCCATAGGGTGAAGACCAAAATTTTACTTGTCACTTAGCTATTTATAAAATCAAAGAGACTTAAAAATAGCAAAAAATACTTATCCTTGCCAAAACCGTCTCCCAGAGTGGGCAGCCCCAGGGGCTGAGATCTGAGCTCTGCTCCAAACAGCAGTGGTACCGCCCCAGCGGGGAATTCCCAAAAGAGGAAAGATACCCCAGAGCTGACACAAAGCCAATAGATTTGGCTCCCATGCCAGACTTCCTCCGGCTGTTAAGACAAGTGTATCATGGTCAAAAAACGTGCTGTGCTCTGGCTATTTCCTGCTGGAACTGTGGTGGGCAGGGCAGAGACAAGAGGAGCTCAAGGGCTCTGTTGAGCATCCCTGGCCCAAGATCAGAAGCACGCACCCAGTCCCATACTCTCCTGTGGCATTCAGCACTGCATGGCACTGCAGACAAGGTCTTTTATCTGTCCCTATAAGCCTTCTACCACCCTTTCTGCAGTAATGCTTATATGGCATTACTCAATAGTTCATCTGTTGTTCTGCCGGATGGACTCATCCTTGTCACCACTCCCCTCAGTGGTGAAGGTATCTTTTGTTACCAAGGTACAAGAAATATCCTTCTGGGGTCAGCACCCTGCTGGGGATTATAAGCGTGCAAACTGAAGCTTTAAACAAGTCCGTGCATTACTGAGGTTACATCTGCAAGTGATGGGGTAAGCCCTCAGGAGGGGTGATTTTATCTGATATGAGTGGGCAGAAAGAGATCTGCAGGTTGTTCTGGACCAGTATAGACCCAGGCTTTAAAAGTACCATGTGGTTAAACAATGACTCATGGCTGATCCCTACCTTGCATGTCAACACTCACCACTGCTGTACATCCTTGTCATTGCTAGAGCACAACAGAAGACCACAAAAAAGTTTTCAGAAGTTAACAGTGTTGTTTTACAACACATCACAGCTCACTCAGCCTCTGTGCAAAGCAGAAAACCTTGAGGTAGCAAATATTTTAAGACTTTTTGAAATAAAATATAAACAGAACTCAAGTACTTTTTTTACACCAACTGTAAAAGAAAAAATACTTGGAGGAGCACAAGCAGAACACAAGTAGGCTCTTCTGAAAACCTGCTTTGGGTTCTTTTGCACCCAAGCCTATTCAAAAGAGTTCATGTAAATATACACATATGTAGTAATTCTTAGATTCACATATCTACATGTGTGTGCAAATATGCAGTAGAGCTTTCATCTACTGTGGCATCCTTTTAAATATAGAATCAATTTAAAATCCTTCATGAGTTGAGACACAGACCTTACCTTCCTAATTCCCAGCTTCTCTTCACCTTTTGAAACCGAATCCTCCTCACTGTCTCTATGGTGACAGTGACGTCCACATCCCCCTGATGAGATGGCTGCTGGCACGCACATCAGGTGCCAGAGCAAATCCGTCAGCATTGGAAGCCTCTCCAGCTCCTCCATGGGACACAATGCTCTCCTCCAGAACTCGGTCTGGCAAACAATCTGGCAAAGAAAACAGTGTTAAGCCACCATCGCACGCCTAAAAGAGTGGGAAACTGGGTCTAAATATGGGCTCTAAACCCCCTTTTTATTTTTCTCTTCAATAATAATTACTGCTGCTTAGGAAATGAATGTGATAGCACTGCTATCGAAGAGTGTATCTGGATAACCTACACAGAATGAACTAATTAAAGGTAATTTCTCCCAGAGGGTTTGACAGTAAGAAGGTATTTGTGTCATGAAGTAGAAGTAGCTGATAAGCAGCATGATGAAAACCTCCTGCAATGTCCATCCACCTGGCACATGGAACCAGCAGTGACAGAAGGATGTTTCTTGCCTCATGGTTAGTGGAGAGAAGAGCAAGAGGGGAGATTTTTATCGAGTATTAAGTGAGGAGCAGCAGGTGGGACCTGCAAAGGTGTGCCTTTCAGGCAGCCACAGAAGGTGGCTCCAGTGACTTTATCTCTTTAGGAAAGACACAGTGAGTCACTGGGGTTACAAAACTATTATATACAGCCCTTGTGATATTTTATGATGTATATAAGTAGTTGTTGAAACACACCCCCGCTGTAACATGCTTTCTTGTAGCAACTTATAGGCAGAGGGAAGGATGATCAATCCCCACCAGCTCTTTCCCTCTGGGTACCCAAATGGGAGAAGATGTGCCAGGGAAACAGCTTTGACTTTCTGTCACAGTCCACTGCCAGCACCAGCTGATAGTGCACACCCTGTAGATGCTCTAGATTGTCTTTATATTTCATTGACCTTTTGTCAGTCTGCAGCTGAAGGTGTCTCTCACAGCTCTGTGTCACTGCAACCTTGTTCCCCAGTGGAAAGGAGGAGATAAAGGTGTTTGTGGCAAGTCTTGCCTGGAGGATTTAACTGTGCAAGATACTTTGCTGCAATCAGCTCACTTACAATTCCTCTCTGATAAAGTCATACACTTGAAATTTAAGGGTCCTATTTGATGCAGATAAATATTTAGAAAATGAAATAAAGACACAGTCTTTCTCTATGTTTCTATGTCCTCCTTCCCTAGTCAGATAAAAAAAATCCATCATCTTATGATGAAGATTTTAGTGGCCAAGCACACATTAGGTACAGTCCAGAAAAGAAAAAAAAAGGCAATGATAGCAATAGTATATCACTAAAACTTGCATTGCTGTAATGCATGTTAAAAATCTAGTCACAGACTGGATTACCAATGTACCATACCTGCTGTGTGGAGAATTTTTTCCCTGTATTTTCTTGGTCTTTATTTATCTATCACCTCTTTCCTAATACTTGAACTGTAAGTGCTTGGGATTAGGAAATGCTTTGTTGTTCTGTGCACTGTCCTTCTCGTGCTGGGTTGCTGGACCCTGCCTGAGACTTTAGTTACAATAATATAAAGACAAAGCATTTTGACAGGAAATCCAAGAAAGTCTGAAATGAGACAGTATTAGAGAACTTAGTCACACATATAACCTGAGAAGCGAGAATTGCATTCAAATGCCTCAACCTGCATAGTTGGTAAGCACAGAGATAATCTTTTCATCCAAAGTGATGGAGTTTTCTCTGTATTTTCCTCCTCAAGGGAGCAGCAATTACAGGTGTGCTGCAACAGCCAATAGATTTACCTTTAAACAATTGCAACTGAAGGGCAGAAAGAGCTGTCTCTCCTAGTTCATACAGAATTAATTTCTGTTTTGCAGAGATAAAGACATATAAAAAGGCATCTCAGTCAAATTACAGGATTACTGGTCACTGGAGTAAGAAGGGTTGTGTATGGTGATGTCAACAGAGTTGCACAGGTGCTTTCAAGTCCCTTTCCATTGGGGACCCACTGTGAGCCTCAGCAATGCAAAAGAGAAGCAGAGGTGATTTTGGCAATTCCATCAGCCAGGGAGTACTGGCAAAACCCAGGAAACCAAGGTATAATTTAAACTATTCTTTCTCCAGTCTCCAGAGATGTCTAACAGCAGAAGGTGATCACAGGATGCAGCAGCATCAGGGTGACAGCACAAAGAGCAACTCCACAGAAAGAGCAGGTTGCACTGAAGGTCAGAGTATCACAGAACACTGCAGAGGAGAGATCAGTTTCCAAGGTCTAACCTGTAGTTCACATAAAAGTTTAACAGGAAAAGCACCACCAGAAGTGAACCAGGCCTAAGGTAACTAACATGAAGGGTAAACAGAAGTTTTAAACAGAGCAGCCGAAACAAAACCTTCGATTACAATCATTTTTGTCTGTGAAAACAACAACTGATACCTGTGCGTGTACACCATAAATAGAAAAGGAAATCTCAAGGGGTTTTATATTTATGCTTCTTGAGGCCACAGAGCAGTCTTTCAAGGAGACTTGTTTCTTTTCACTCCACACTGAGCAGAATCCCATTGACTCCCTACAGGCAACATATACTCCCTATGAACAGCATATACTCCCTTCTCAATCTACATCCACTTATTGTATTTCACGGGTACTTAATATCATGTTATCTCAACTTCATACATCCAAGGAATACACATCTCATAAAACCAATAATGCACATGGTTAGGGATCACATATTTCATACTGCAAACGTTTACACCTTCAAATGTCATTTTTTTATTCTGTGGCCAAGTCCGTGACTGTGTGACTTTTAGGAATTTTTCATCTAGGGGGGATAAAAAAAAAGCCACCAACACTCCTTCTCCTCCACCCCCTCTTCAAAAAGAAAAAATAAAAAAGGGGGATGTTGATGAAGGAGGTAGGAATCCCTGTTGCTTTTGACGCTACTGAGCTAAATCAGGATGAGTTTTTTACAGAACAAGTTCTCTGGCCTTTTGCTGGTTTTGTACTTTTAAGCTTCTGATGGCAACTGTTTAAATGCATTTCTAATTGGAAATGANGGCTATAATTATGTCTTTTGCTTTGTTTGACAAAACTATGATTTCTACCAAAACACATGACCAGCCCTCGGGTGGTCTATTCACAGCAAACAATGTATTGTCCTGTGCATACAAGAAGACAGACAAGATGTTGTTTAATTGAACCTCAGATTTCATTTACTTAACTTTTATGGAAACTACCCATAACAACTTATAGAGGGCACACCATTGCTTCTTCTTTCCTCATCTCAACATTACTATCAGCTTCTTGTTTCTCATGCACTCCGTTACTTTCATCATTAGAACACTACAGGCCTCTTTGTATAAGGGTTAAAAGAACAGAGGGAGGAAATTGTTTCCTCATTAATCAGACATCCAGAAATACACAAAATCCATTGCCAAGTTCTCCAAGAGATTTCTTTCCTGAAGTCCACTTTTAATTCTAAAGCCAGAGAAAGCTTGGGTTGCTCTGTTTCTTGGACCCTGAACCCAGATGTGTCATCAAAAGATGGCCAGCTCCTTTCCTAAAACAAGTAAAAAACACCATCTCTATAATCAGAAAGCAGTACTTTCCCGTTTCTGAATAGCTCTGATATCGAGCATAATATTACAAAGCTAATGAATTGTCACCATTCTCTGAGTCAGAAATCTTTAAGTGCCCACCAAAAGCTGCTCAGACCAGTCTGGCACAAAGTCACTTCAGATTCTGAGTCAATATGATGACATGGATCAACCACAGCTTCCGGCATCGTGATCACTGTAGTTGCTCACCAGTGGTTTGATGTCTGTCAAGTGTGCCTGTATTTCACAGAACAAACTCAGAACAAGCACATGTAGCCACACAATTATGCCTGCCCATAAGGACTCAGATGTAACACATTTTCCCATTCCACTATTATTGAAGAAACATTTCATTTTCAGTTGTGTTTTCAGAAGGCTAACAAGGGGCTCATGAATACATCAAAGCAAAGTCATATTATTCATTTACAACAAATGTTTCTGATTACATTTCCTCTGACCATTCAGACAACACTTTATTAAAAAGCTAGGGGAAAAAAAAATAAAATCTGAGTGTTTTTCAGGACTACCTCTCATAACCCTAGTCCTGATCTATTTGCACAACACAATTTGCAGAATATCCACAGGATGTGAAATGAAGCACAGGTACCAGCTCTCCGCAAACCTGAGGTCTACCAGAAAACCGTCTTCCAGCTGAGATGGAACCATCTCCAGCAAATGCAATCAGCTATGAAAACAGTGGGAAGTACACCATTGTACATGCATTGAAAATATGTTCCCTTAAGGGTCTCGCACAAACTACACCTTTGGTTGACTTCTGAATGGAGTCTCCAGGTGGTTAAACCACTGATATTGCATTATTTATGGTGATTGAAATGCATCTAAGTAGTGCTTGGCAATAGAATTTACACAAAGACACTTGATGGAAAAAATACAGGGTGGGGGGAGGAGGTTGTTTACAAAACAAGTTACAGTAATAAAGCTGCTAGGCTGAGCCAAGAGACCTCTTAGTAAATCATTTATTCCACAGTTTGACAATATTTACAAAGGTTTTTACATGAATTATTTACTCAAGCTTTTATAACTTGTAACGTACTGTACACAAAACAGCAAAAACACATTAGAGCTACAAACCTGGGAACATACAGTTATGCAATGACAGATGGCGGAAAGGGCTCTGACAAAGGGAAGTTTACAACTAACACAAGCAACAGCCTTTTCTATCTGTCATCAATAAAGGGCTGAGTACTAGCAGGAAAATGTGATTCAAGGAAACAACACATTTTTTTCAAAAGCTACATTCTTTGTGATTGCTGGATTTAGTTATTTTAAAATGAGCCTTTTGTTTTGAGCGTCTGATTCTAAGAATTACCATTTCAGTGAGTTACCACCAACTAGTGAAACACTATATAGCACAAAAGCCAGAGTTTACATGAAGGAAACCCTGAATTTCTGTTGCTTACCCTATTAGCTTTAGGTCAATTCAAAGGATACTGTATATACATCTAACAAGCCAGCCCAGAGACACCATATTTTTTTAGTGTCTATGCCAAGAACTTTTGTGCACAACACTCTGCAACAGATATTCATTTCCCAAAACATTTTTAAGTGGGCTAAAAAAAGGAGGGTAGAAGGGCACATGTCAAAGTTTCTAGACCCCACACTGCAGCTGGAGAACAAACAATACCTGAGGTGAAGCAAAGACCCCTCAGCACAGGCTCTTGGAGTTCTGTATATAGAACTGGCTCATCCCTCTCCATCTCTTACTGCCCAGCATCAGCTAACAAAACAAGGGCTGTCAACCTCAGCCACTTTTCACACTGCAAAAAAGTATATTTAGATTAGATATTAGAAAGAAATTCATTACTGTGAAGGTGGTGAGGCACTGGAACCTGTTGCTCAGAGAGGCTGTGGATGTCCCACCCATGGAAGTGTTCAAGTCCAAGCCGGATGGGGCTTTGAGTGACCTGGTCTAGCAGAAGGCATCCCTGCCCATGGCAGGGGGGCGAAACTCACTGATCTTTAAGTTCCTTGCAAACCCCAGCCATTCTATGATTCTGTGATTATCTCAGTCTAATCTCCTTCTGAGAAAAAATTGAAAGCAAAGGACCCCTCCTTTCTCTAAGTGAGCTTCAGCATTTGCTGGTACCATCACTGCACATTTAGGTTTTTTTCTCCAGCTTTCAACCCCATGCAACACACCACCACCTTCATGCTATCTTATTGCCACCCTGATGGAAGGCAAAGGGTATTCCCACACCTGGTCTTACAGCACAGGAAGGTGGAGAGCTATAACAAAAAACTGTCCCTAGAGAAAACTTTGAAGCCTGTAGGGACAAAGCATCATCACGCATCCTATTCCCATCTGTTATCCAGGTTGGAATGTGACATACAAGGGAGCTTTTCCTTCTTGTTGCCTTGAGAACTAACAGGTGTTTAAGATGAGACACAGGCCATGAAGATGAGCTCTGAACAGCTGGGATTAGCAGGACCACAGCATGAAGTGTAAAAGCTGGGACTTCAAGAGATCCAAAGGAAGCCTTTACCCATGAACACAGTACAGATGAAGGTATAGCTATTAACACTAAGGAACCAGGAAGCCGACTGTGCCCAGAGTTCTGGAAATGCCTGAAAGAAAAGCTCAAAAGGAGGAAGTAGAAGTGTCATGCATTCAGCATCCTGATGTCCCCTACAGCATGACAAAAGAATCATCTGCTGTCTCACTTTTAGAAAAGACTTTTCCCAAAGAAACAGCAACTTAGGATTTTTTTTTTTAATTTTTTTTTTCATCTTTTGTCAAAATTACCACTACCAAACTTATGGTCTGATCTAATGAGCTAAGGTTTCAAAGCCCATAACAGAATACACCACAACATTCCAATATCAAGCAAAAACAACAAATCCAGGTGAAAGAGTAAGATGATAGAAAAACACCAAACTACAACTGGAACAGAAATGCAAAGGACTGTCTGCCTAGATGAATTACTAAAGCAGTCCAGACATAACATTATGCCATAGACTGTACAGCAGAGGTTGTGATTAGGCAGCCTGATAACCTATTGCCAATTACTACAGAGACAACAGCCACTGTCTCATTCTGCACTGTCAAATCTACCTTTGATGCACAACTAGAACAGCAAGCACAAGCACAAATACAGGTACAACAAAACTATAAAAAGTATGTAAGAAGAAAGAAAGAAGTTCAAAGATAATAACTACATAGTCTGAAATTCTTTGCCTGCAAAACAGATCTGAGGGGGCATCTGACAGATTTTAAAAACAGTCAAAGCTTTGGAGAAAAGAGCATTGCTCACTGTTGCTTGTAATGCAAGAACTACTAGTCACCCGGTGAAATTAACAGGTAGTAGGTTTGAAGTAAAGAGAAGCACTTCCTGCATGCCGTGTAGTTAAGTATTCCTGTATACCATGGATGATATAAGTTTACAAAGGCTTAAAACCAGGCTGAATCCTTTCTTGAAGAGAAGCCTAGCAAAGCCTTTGAACACACACATCTCACCACTTGCTCAGGGAGTCCCTAAGTTTGGAAAAAACACATCAAGGAACAGTTTTGGGGATGCTAGTTGCTATTAGCAATTTTGCATGATGAGAAACCAAGGAGCAGTGACTAATTTGATTTTCCTGAATGTTCTCTTCAGTCTTTAGTGCTTTTCAAAGTGAAGATGAGTAGGAGGAGCTGGATGGTTGATACAAGTTCAGATCAAAGAAGGGGAGAGAGCACGTTTCTCCAAGTTGGCTACCTAAATCAAGAAAATTAACATGATTTCCTGAACCATGGCTGGGTTTGGAGAAAGACTACAAAGATATTCAAATGCATTGTAACTAGAGCAGGTAAGAGAAAGATAAATTGCACAAGAAAAAATCTCCTAGATCCCCATTTTTGCAACAAGACAAGCTTCATTGAGAGACTGTCAGGTAAATGACAGAAAGCTCCAGTCACTAGCTGAAGTTCACAAGCTTCACTTAGTTTTCCTTCAGGTCTTAGCATGCTGTAGGTCTAATAGCAATGGATTTTTTATTTTTAATTTTTTTCCCTCCTTATTTTGACACTTCCAATTAGGTTTTCCTCCTGCTGGTTTCTGAGGATCATTCCCTGGAGGCAGACGTGGATCCTTGCACTTATTAACTTCTTTTGAAATATTGCCACTATTGTCAGGAGCTGTGCTATTGACTGAGCTGCTCCGGAGTCCATTCATGATATCTGGTTGACATGTGCCCCTCAGAGAAGTTACTCTTCCTGATTACTGATCATCTACACAATGAAGACAGATATTACTGTGATTTGTAGGTACTCAAAGCATGCAAAGCACCCCCATCATGAGACAGCAGAAGGACCTGAAACTTTATATTGCTTTCAATGGAAGCTGCAGATGGGTCACCACTGACTTCTCCTAAGTGAGATGTAGATTCACACATCACATGCCAGTAAGTTACACAACACCAAAGAGTTCTCAAAATGCTCCTTCAGTCTGAAGGTGTCAAGACAAAACTTCAGGTCACTGCATTTTAATATATGAGTGCGTCAGATAATTGAAGATATCTCTGGAAGTAGAGTATTTTCAGGGTAAGTTTTAAAACAGTGGGTGTATGAGAAACATGACCGAAATCTAACTAATATCATACCAACTGGTGTCAAAAATCTCCTAATCTGAAAGTGAATTTGCACCAAATGAAATTCTTACCCAGTGACTGACACAGGCTGTAAACACAGCTAGAGACCCAGTAAGGTATTCTTTTTCCTTCCTATAATTAAGTATCTATTCATGTATCCATTTCAGATAAAGCCCGTAATAGTACCATCTAACACTCCAAGGTCGATTACAAGGACATCCTTCGTGACTTACTATTACAAATGCAGGGGCCAAAGTTCGTGTTTTGACAGTACCACCCAAGTATTCCTACGTTCAAATAATTACTCTACACAAGAACTGTTCCTAAGACAACCTAGAATCAAACCAAGTATAAACAGTTTGCAGTAGCAGGCTATCCTTAATTGATCTAGAGCAGGAGTTACTAAAATGCATGTCTGATTGTTGACATTTTAGAGATAATTCATTTAAAGAAACCAGAATTAAGCATCATACATCACATAGAGCCTTTTCTTATCCCAAGATGGACTGCAAGCATGTGTTAATTTCAGTACAGTTGGAAGAAAAGGAATTTGCCAAGAGATTTTAATCCTGTAAATAATGGTTTCATTAAGAACCATACATGACTCCACGGGGAACTCTAAATATTAAGATTGGTAATAAAATCATTAGTTGTTTCAAGTTATTCAGCATATCATGGAGCCCTAAAAAGTTAACGACAGTTGGTTAAGAGACAACTACAGATGGACCAAACATTAACCTGTTCATTTAAAATTGGGTTGAAAATATCTCTTCACATTGTGGGGGGAACAATCCTCAACATCAGCACAGAAATGAGCCTTTTTGATCACTAATTTCTAGTCACATACATAAAAAAATTTTGTGACATCTAAGAGTTAAGGTTTTTTGAATACATAACAATGACTCATAAAAGGCTTACAAGAGCACTGTAATTATTAAGAACAAATCAAATGGTTTGGCCTCCAGATTTCAAACCCTCCAAATTTCCTAGAAAAACAGGACCAGATAACTTGAAAATTTAAAGCCATCCTTCTTTCCTTCCAGCAAGTCTGAGACAAGATTCTATTCATATATGCGTGTGTTGTGTGTATATGTATGTGTGTGTTTGCTTCCTTATAAGTGGGTAAATCAAAATTGCCTGGATCCCAGAACTTCCAGACACCTTGACTACTATCTAAAGGATTATGTCAGCACATTTTCAGATGCACACAGGTTTTTAAATCCCCCACTAAATTTAATCCTTAACAGCCAAACTATCCTGGTTGTGGCACCTGGCCACAGAGGTACACGTGGCTCTGCACACACCTCAGTGATATCATCAAGGCAGAAGTAGCAATTGGGCACCAGGCAGGGAGTGATCCTCTTCCCAGCCTGACCCTCCATCCTGCTCCAGGGGGACCAGGTGCTGCACCAGCAGGCTGGGGTCACCACAGCCATTCCCTGCCAAGCCTTGGGTGTCATGGGGTGAGTGGGCACAGCTGCCACCCTGTGTCTTGTCAGCCGTGGGCACCTCAGATCCTCATGACACCCCCCACCCACTGTTGCCACGTACCCCGTGTGAGCTGGCAGGTCACCCTAGGTTGTCACAGTCCCAAGGGACTTGGTGGATGACAGCAAGGAGTGACAGTGGCATCCTGCAAACACCAGAGTAACTAGAATGAGCTAGAGCACAGCTGTTGTGTTGTAACAGTGCAGGTTCACACCAAATGAGCCAGAGGTCTTGTGGATGGCAGATGAGGGAGGGAAAGAAGGGCACCTGATACATTTTCCTCGGCTGGTTGGAAGAAGAAAAAACAAACACCCAATCAAAAAATACCACGCTGCTCCTACTGATCAGCTCATGGACATTCCCTTCCACAAATCCACTGGAAGGAATTTTTCCTATTTCTATGCAGAACAAAACCATGTTCAGACCCTGATTGCTGTAGTGGCTGTTCTGCCCCTCTAACAAACACTTTGTTCAAGTATAGCACGTGCAGTACAAGCTGTTACTGCAGTAGCCCTGTGATGATATTTCAAATACCTGAAGAAACCAATGAGGCAACATTAGTTCCACAGCAAAAACGCATTATGCTTCTGAATTTTCCTGTAGTTTTGAATACTTTGGGCAGTTTAGTAAGGGAAGTAAATAGCACGTTTTATCTGCAGACGTTTTTCACACTCATGATGAGCTTCCTTTGTAGGAGCACACTGTGTCTCACAAGATATAGGAGGGAACACAGGGGTCCTTTACTTTCACATTTGCTTTCTTCAAGGTTTCTGAATTTTCCTCATCAAAAATCACAAGTTTTTTAATGTGGCCTTCACAAAGCAGAGTATTGATGCCACTTCTACTTAGATGAGTGAAAGAAAAAATGCTACTGTCAAAAAAAAAAAAAAACAAAAAGGTATTTTGGACACTGAGCTTAGACACTGATACTTTATCTATTTAACAAAAGAAGCTCATTAAAATTCCAGTTCCAAACTTGTACAGGAGGCTTATGTCACCTCTGCCAAAACACATTATCTAAGAACCCTGTTCCAAACAAACAGATAACATTTCCATTTCTACTTTTGCATACATCCATGTATTAATGTATCCATCCTAACAATTAGGCTATTAAAAAAAAAATATCTTCCCCACTACTGTGCTAACAAGCTTCAGAAGTGCAGTGACAGTGCTGCTAAATTAAGTATACTTTGGGCTAATTTTATGTTTTTATCACAATACTGGAGAAGTATTAGGAAGCTATTATTTTGTCAGCTTTCTCATTTAGCAAAGCAGCTTCAATTTATTAACAGTGTGGAGTGTGAATGAATCAATATGTTTCATTGGGCAATGTGTCATTTGTTAATCGGATATTGATGAGATTATTGACGCGCAGCTAATTAATCTCAAACCCTGTGCTAGCCTTCATATGTTTCCTTAATTATGTTCTTCATCTTAGTCTTCCAACTTTGGCATGCAGACGCCAGCTTGTAGACAGTGAGTGAAGTTAGCTGTCAGAGTGTTTTTTCACACATTTACAATCCCTTGGCAGCAAAATTATTTTCCTACTTATAAATAGGTATCAAACAAATATTTAATAATATTTGCCAGAAGACTGATATTGATTTGGCAGGGAGTCACTCCAAATTAGCTTAGCAAGAGATCTTACATCAGAAGAAGGGTACTTAAATAGATATATCTAACAAGCATTAAATAATTATGAAACTATAAACCTGTAATCATTGGGAAGTACTAAAATTGCTTCTCTGCAGTCATTATCATTGGACTCCGGGCTAAAGAGACATTCTATAACAGAGTTTAGTTTTCCCTTCCTGCTGCAAGACGACAAATATTTTTTGCGCTATTATATTTTCTATTACCAGATGGCCAAGTTTAGCAAAAGGAAAACTGCCTTTTTCATGAGATATAAAAGACAGAATAATTTCACAGGGTGTGACAGGGGGTCACACCCCCTAATTTCATGGGGTGCCAACAGAGGTCTGGCTGAGGAGGGGGCAGGGGGGATTAGTTAATTTTTGAGCATCCCCCTCTGGCTGCGGGCACAGCCCTGCAGTGGGACATGAAGACTTGCCAAGAGCTGTTTTGCCCATTTCAGCTGGAGTCAGCTGAGGACACCAGCATCCCAGGCGCCACAGACAAAGAGAGCTGCAACAACACAGCTCAGTGGGGTAGCACCCAGCTGGAAACCCTTTGTGCTACCTACTCTGGCACAATAGCTTTAATGGAGATACAATTTGCATCAAGCTTATTATTTTCGTGTTTTTAACCCCACAAAAACACACAATGGGACTAGGAAGTAAAGTAAAACCCAGTAAGGCCTCTGCAAAATAAAACACAAGGAATCTGTTCTACCCGGGAAAGGGTCCTCTCTGAAGCAAAGAAAGGAATATACTGAAAACATTTTGATTTGTGAAAAACACAATTTAATGTGTCTACTTCACCTCTACAATATCTACCTCAGCTCCAGAATAATATTTTTACTTTTTTCAAGTAAGGAATCTGGAGCACTCTAGAGCAAAACTATCAGTTGTCGGCTGCAAACAAATGAGAGGGCAAAGGCAGTTTTATATTCCTCTCCTCTATTTCATTGCCTAGCTTGATTTTGGGGGAAGGAAGAAGAGACTTCACAGGTGAAGACAAGGTGGGCTGGTGCTCCTAGGGCTATTGAAAAATCTTCGGGGTGAGTGCCTGGTATGTTCTTCTCACACAGACTAACCTTATCACCAAGTTTAGATTCAGGCAAGAAATTCCCTTAGGTCCATTTGACAATGACTGAGAGGGGTAATTTTGTCCCTGCCTGTAACCACCAGGATAACCTACCTTTGGAAATCCACTGCTACTGCCGAGACTTAGGATGTTGATGAGAAGATCTACTTTAAAGTGCATCTTAGCGGTCTTTACAGCTTTCAAGATAGCTATGGCACAGCATGTAAGTACCCCAAATTGCAGGCAGTTAGAAACAAGATTTTTCTCTAGATTAGTCATGCGCTGTCTGTGATTACCAAGGTCTCATTTGATAACTGAGACAGCTGTTTCCAGTCCTCTTCCAGGTAGCCCTAAGCTCTAGGATTTCTACTGGCTATTTGCATGAGAGCTGGGAGGAGATTAGGAGAGAGCAGCACATCCGATACCCTGGGCCATGATTTGGGGTAGAAAGGGAAGGTCAAAATAACTAGCAGACAATGAAGGAAAGGGTGGGTTGTTTTCCAAGCCAGTTCAGAATTGGGCTTTTCAGACAGGAAAGATAATTGGAAATAAACTGTGAGGTGAAAAGGGTCTTTAAAGAACCACAGAGATATTTCAGCACATCTTCAAAAGTTCAGACAACAGAACTATAAATGGTCCTTAGCTTCCAAAACAAAATCATTCCAGTAAAATGTGATGTCACTGGGGGAATCCATGTTACCTGTGCATGCCTCACGTGTGGGAACAAGACTACCATGTTTAGCTAGCAATGCTTCATCTTGTTTTCGAAACACAGCCTTTAACAACACTGTTACAGAGTTCCTAGTTTGTATATATTGAAAGAAAGCCAAGAAAATACACACAGCCACTGCATAGCTCACTGTATCTTGCAAACTTAATCAAATACACTTGACTATATCTCTTATCTTACAGTACAAGTGTTTCCCCACCCAAAAAAAGGAAATCAATATCAATTTTATTCCATGTTTATAGAGATCCTTCTGAAGGGAATCAATGGGCTTCTATTTCTTAGATAACCAGCACTGACTTTGTCAGTAACCTTGAACATCATACCAATATTCTCAGTTGTTCAGTTAATTTTTTTTTTTCAAACTGTTGACCAACAAGTTTACGTTGTGATCTATTTCAGAGAAACCAAGAATGATAAAAACTTCATTTGATTTGACACTACAACAGTAATCGTCCTAATTGGCCTTTGTTTCTGTTTGTCATCTATAATTAGTCTCTGCATAAATTATCATGTTTGACTTCAGCATTTATGACCAGTGAGTTCCTTAATATGCCATTATCAAAACCTTTACAATAATACATTTACTCAGTAAGTTGAAAATGCAACCTGAATGTAACACAAGTATATTTTCTGAAAACCTTCTAGAACTAATGAAAAGAATACAAGCACTTCTGTTTTTCCTGGGCATCATGTATTGGCCATTTATGATCATACTCTACTCACAAGAGAATTCACATTATTCCCAAACAAAACAATTACCCATTACATGCCAAATTAGCCAGCCCATGCCAAATAAAGTCAGGCCCTACCACCTCACCTTTAGAAGAAAAAAAAAAAAATCACAATGTAAAGGTAAAACAAAAATTTCAATTTTCTTTTTTTAAAGTACAGCCAAACCAAAACCATACTATTAATTGCATCACTATACACTTTTCTCTAAACAGAGGTGAGGTTATTGATGGTGGTGGTTTCCTGTGGACATAGCAGCCCTGGGGGAGACATCCCACACAACAGCTCTTCCCAGCTAATTGAGTTGTGTCAAAAACAACATGACTTTTCCAGTGTATTGTCTACTCTGCTCCATCAGAAGTCAGCCATTGGGCTTATTCCATTTATAAGCCTTAAGGTATTTCTGGCATCTTTGAATGTTGTTACACTTCCAAAAGATGATTGCAATTTTACACAAATATCTCACACTATTTCTACTTTAGGGGTATCAGGTTTTTTTTCTAAATGCTAATGCTTGCTTAAATCTGACTTTGTGTTTGTAGAATGCTTCAAGACAGTTGAGAGCATTTACTTATTTTATTCCTAAAACACTACATACAAAGACAATTCTGTATCATGTCTAAGGCATTATTCCCTTCCCAGTTGCCCATTAATGGAAATTTGTTACAGATTTGCATCAGGGACAAAAACAGAGGGTCTCTAGTTGGATGGTGTGCTTTAACACTGAAATAGAAAGCCTTCTAATAGCAGGAATACACATTGCCTTCTAAACAACTATCATTTTACATTTGATCAGAGGATTTAAAAATCAGAATCAAAACTTAAGGCCAGGCTGTGTTTTCATTTTCACACCTGCATCAGCGCCTTGCTTATTTTGCAACAGAGCTGCTCCAAAAGCAGGGTAAGTGACAGAAGAATCATGACACACTGGCATGGTTTTTCTACAAACAAAGCTCTTTAATACCCATTCTCTGAATTTCTCTACATGCTGCACATTCTACCCAGTAAACCCTACATTTTCAAAGTCTATTCTACATTTTCTTAATTCTAATTAAACAAATCTTAATCTTGACTTTAATGGCTGCAATTATGATACTTCATTATGTTAAATGTTAGTTGCAACATAAGAATAAATTGTATAAACAGTTTAGCTGCAATTGCATGGAGTCTAACTGTACATTACTCATTAACAAGATGTGGGTAGCAGCAATTATAACATTTCCTCCTAATGTCCCTATTTATTGAGTCTCAGCAGCAAGCCCCCTTTTCACAACACACACTGATTGACGATAGCAGCTTTTGTACTTGTGAAGAACAGGCACAGTAACCTGCTGTGTGCCTGTAACTCAGATCGATGGAAGTACACATTAGCTCTTAGCCTCACAGGCCGGAGTTCCTGAAGGTCAAAATAGCCATCAGCATCACTGTAGGGTACAGAAATCATTTCACAAATTGTGAACAAAAACAACACAACTTGCTTTGCAGTTTGATTATTGTTTATAGATACAGCAAGCCAAAAATTAAAGCATAGCCTTGAGGCAGCGTAATTATTTACAGCTGAAGACTCATATCATTATTAGCGTGCTCCTAATTGCTTGAAGTTATATCAATGTTAGCTGATTTAACACATTTTTGATAAGAGGCATGGAAATTGTTTTCTCTGCATATGGAATGTTGGATCACTTCCTTATTTTTTAAGGTCTTCCCTCCTCCCCTTTTTTACAAACTGTCCCTTGTTTGCCTTTGAAAAAAGCCCCACACCCATAAATTCTCCTTTATTCTGTATGTCTGTAACTATCATAGCAGTGCTTTGTCATGTTTCTGTGGATCTATATATTTGAATTTAGCTGGACAAAAATCATGCCAGCTTTTGGCTTTCACTAACAATGGACTAGATAATTTCACATCAATACCAACTAACTAGAGAATAAATCACACTTTGCTTTGTGGGGCACATCTTAATCTTTTACTTTTCCCTACAGTACTTGAGCTGAAGGCTGACAGAAGAAAATCAGTGCTAGGCTCCTCATGAAAGGCAACAGGGAAAATCTCATGGTCTGAAGCAAGATCTGCATCACGTACCACTTCACATACACCTATTTTGAAGACAGCAAAGAGTTATCTACTGCAACATCACTGTATCCTGTTCCCCTGATCTGCATAAAAGGTACATTTGGTTTGCCACTAATAAAGCAGAGCAACAAATAATTTGGGAATTTTTCATATCAATCAACCTGTAATTTGTCACCCTGACTTGTTCCTCTCATTCAAACCAGCAGAGCAGTTAAGCACTGAGAGGAGCAAAGCCTTGAGCCACTGCTGGCCAGACACCAGGAGAGGCAAATCAAGGCTGGTGAGGGCAGGAAGCCAGGCTGGGGATGCTGCTAGTAAAAATGATACCTTCTGAGGAAATCTCCCTTTACCAGCACTGAGCAAAAAGTGTATGTGCAACTCTTAAATTTAACATTTCTGAAGTTGGGCACAATTGGTTTTGTGACTTAAAAAGTATTATTCCAACACTATACATAATGCAGTAGAGAATTCTCAAGGTAAAGCAGATATAAATAAGATCTTACTTTTCTTCTCTAACTTCCTTCACATACTTATGTAGAGCACTTCAGTTTTAATCTCCACATCAGGTACTTCTACACCTTGAGTCACACTGACTGGCAGTAGAAAGAGCCTGTGATTTTGTCATGGGAGCCAGGGAAAAGCAGTAGGACTGCCCATGGACCTATAGTGGTCTTCACCTCACCCTGAACAGCAGACCTTGACTGAATAACCACCTTCCCCAGCAGGGTCAGCTCAATCCAAAATGGAGAAGCAGCAACAGACAGCAAGGGGGATGATAAGTTTTCCTTTCCTTAGCAAAGTGAAGGCTGTCAGGGACAGGGCTGGCACAGAACCATAGGAAATAAGGTAATTTTATTTCCATCTGTGTTATACACAGACCTTAGGTCCTCTGATGCAAGTGGCAAGGATGCTGAGGACCCCAAGTATTTGTCCACTTCTCACCTAAGCACAGGCTTAATATTATATGCAGAATTAAAGGCAGTTAATCACATCTTTCCATAAATTTTGGCTCTGCTACATAGAGATTCATTTAGGTGGGCTAATTGTTTTATGGTGGTGTAACAAAGAACAGGTCCAACAATTACAAACAGGGCTATTTTAAAATAGTGGTCCAACTGCTGAAATTTGCAGCATCTGGCTACTGATGCTAGCTGAATTATATATTATGGTTTCCAGTGAGGAAAAGCTTCCATTTTTTTGTCTGTGAATAGGGAAATAAAAGACTGCAATAGCATGTGAAACTGTCATAACAGCTTTTCACAGTTGAGACACATTAAATTACCAGCAATCAATACCCTGAGAGAAACCTAAAAGAAATGGATTTTCTAGGAAGGAATAAAGAAGTGCACCAGGTTTTAACTGGGAGCTTTAGTTTGCCCAGCTCTAAAGAAGTGGTAAAAGCTGCATAGATTGAAGCTGAAACATGAAAAAGCCCAAACCTGCTGACTTCACAGGGGACTTTGGCTGAGAAAAGAAAGGACGCAGCTTTTAGGAATTAGCTGTCTTACACACGGCATTCAGAGAAACAAAAAGCAAGAGAGAAACTTATGTAGGCCAAGTAAGAGCATGCCCTGAGGCTGCAGAAGACCAACTCCTTGCTATTCCTCTGCCATATGATTAAAAATTGAATCGCTGCCTGTTGTTCCTCACTAGGTGCTTGGTTCTCTTGGCATCTTATAAATGGATCTTCTGCAGCTCAGCCTGAATTTCCTGAGCTGACAAGTTATGGATCCTGTGATGACACATGGGTTTTCTGCTGTGTGACTCATGTGCCTAGTACTTCTTAACAGTTTTTGTTTTCTGAGTCTAGCTGGAGTCGCATGGCACTAACAGTCAAAGAGAGCTAATACAGTAAATGGAAACTGCTGTCAGTATGAACCAGATTAGTCAATCCCTATAGCACAAGTGAATTTCAGATAGCAGCTCAAGCATGACCACTATGATCACAGCCTAGTGTTTATGTATACACAGAAACAATGAAGTGGCCTGGCAATTACTGGAAATACATTCCTCAAGCTTTCAGGCTATGCCAAGCTTAAAATTGTGGTCAGCTCATGTGGGAGAAACTAGATCAACTTGGATTGCATTGCAGCAGTTGTAATTGAATTGTATATTTTGCCTTTCCATAAAACTTTCAGTGCTAAGTGCACAGCAGCTTAAACAATCGTGACATGTAGTGCTTTCTGTGCCTCCAAATCTCACAGGTACACAACCCTGCTGTGCAGCCTCTTCCCACCTCACACATGCCACACCAGCACTGCCAAACATCACGTGCCACCCTCCCTCTCCAAAAGCAGAAGGGATCCAGAACCAAGCCCAGGTGCCAGTGCTGGAGTCCCTGGGATTTGCTGTGACTAGTGCTGGAAAAAAACTCAGGTTTGGAGCAGAGTCTGGCCCTGCCCCAGTCAACAGGAGCTCTGCTGTTCCCTTCAGCGGGGCTGGGGTCACAGCCTGCAAGTTTGCACAAGCAGCTCAGAATTTGGTGATTATAACATCTACCTACCACAGTGAAGTTTGTAAAATAAGACAAGAAATGCCAGTTTGTTGCCATTTATTTCCCACCCCCTCCCCTAACTACTCTTTCCACAATTTTTTTCTATTCTAAGTTCTTGGTCTTTTCCAACCTAAGTGATTCTATGATTCTGGCTTTCTCAACTCCCTTTTTCTTTATTTTAACATATCAAGTAATTCAACTAAATTTAAAATGTATATGTGTATTTTTCGATATGACATACACATATATTAAATCATATCCTTGTCTCATGTACTGCACTGACCCATAGTCACTCTGGCTGCTGGCAAAGCTTGGCCACTCTCATATAAGTCCTCAACACCTGGCTGGGGCCCCAAAACACTGAACCCTGCTCCCTGAGACACACACTCACCCCAGCCTTCCTCAAGATGTTCCACTACCGTCTGTCAGGCAATGAACTCACATCCACCTTCATCATATTTTAAACTTTTTGACTTACGCCGAAAATACTGAATTTTCCTTAATTTTTCCCTTTATTTTGACCCGTCAAAATATTCCTGCAGGAAGTAATTTAGCAAAGTTTCAGTTCAAAAGCAAGTTTTCTAAATAAAGCAGTTTTGAAGAGAATTTTTAGCTCCACACAAGTTTAGTTGGCTAAAACACTTCTCTTTGCAGCTTCCCCACCTGCTACACCAACAGAAGAGAAAAAGCAGAAGCAAACCCTTCCTCACGTTTCCCTGAAAGACCCAAGACAAAATGCATGCACTTATGTTCCGAATTAACAGATTATATGATTTTTTTAAAGCAGAATCACTGGATAACTCTGGATTTATGAAGGAACCCCTACCTCTCCCCTTCCCATTTTCCAAAATTTCCTAGCTATAGTATCTATTATGTCTAGTAGTTTAATCAGTATAAAATAGTCTATCTTATTTTTCTTATTTAAAGTGAAGTTCTGCTTCCCAGTATTTAGGCAGCACCATCAGAAAGCAACAATTGGGTTGGAAAAACCAAGGGAGAAGCTTTAACTTAAACAAAAACCTGCATCTATTTAAATCTTTTACTGCACAAAACTAGTATTCCACCTAATACTTGGCTAGGCTTCTTAAATACCGAAATTCATGTTGTAGAGAACATGGGGAACGATACACAAATTTTACTTGCTCAAGGGAACAGGGCAATATTTACCCAGACATTTTAGGATGTTCTATCATGCTTTAACTGGAGGAAAGCTTTCAGTTAAATTGTTCTCTTCTCTGAAAATACATCAATATTTCTAATTGCAAAGCTGTGCAGGGAAGAACATTTGTTATACACCCAAGCTGAGGTGACTTCTACTGGGAGAAAGGAAATGATATCACAGAAGTTGACTGTTCTTGTACTCTATCATTTGGCCCCCAGATCAGAACAAATAAAACATTTTCACTGAAGCTGCTTCCTCCGGCCACTTTTTCTTGTAGAAATTTATTTTAAGGCGTTTCCTGTCAGTGCTTCCCATCGTTCTCCAAAGTCTGCATTTTTTTAATATATATAAATTTTACTGTCCATGGCAATAAATATCATTTCTGTCATCTGCAGCTATCAATATGTCGCAGAGACTGCTTTTCCATTCTATGTGGTTGTGACGAGCTTTCAAATTTGGCTCCCAGCATTCATCCTTTCTTGGCTCAAGAGCAGAGTAAATCTGCAATAGCCTTTAACTATTACTTTAACCAGATCTGAGGCTTCAAGGACCCCACTGCAATCTCTTAGTTCACTGTTCCACAAAGAACTGTGAATGCCAAAATAACACTAATGTCAAATAAAAATGATATTTCCTGAAAGGTCCAGGTGTAATTGTCAAAATCCTTCCCATAGCACTGGACATGAGTCTCACAGGTATAAGAATGATGCTGAAGTTATAGAAAGAAACGCAGAGATGGAGCCATACATAATGCTATGCTGCATGTCTGATGGGACTGAGACTGATTTCCCAGCCCCTTGACACAGGGAGTTGCCCAGCTGCAGCCAGGACCCACAGCAGGATGGGACTGGGCAGTCAGAAGACAGGCATACACCCAATGTGGAAACCCATATGGATAGAGCAGAAACACAGGCAGAGCACAGCACATACCTGGAGTTGGGCATCAAAGCAAAGGGGTAGGTGCCTTCTACAAAACATTTACCTCTAAACAGCAACAAAAACATCACTATGCAGGCATTATTATAGTTACTCATTTAAGAGAAATCTTAGACTTACATGATTAAGCAAGTGAAAGCCAGACGAAAAATACACCACAGTTTAAACTCTCTCCTCTTGCATGTACCAATAAGACTTTCTATATCTATATAACACAGACCTCTTACATTTTTCAGCCAATGGTCTGTAATTAAAGATAAAAAAATGTTCCCACAGCTCAAGATATATGCAGGCACAGTATTTTGTGTGTTGCTATGCCCAAAAAGATAATTTCCTCTATCANAAACAAACAAACAAAACAAAACCCGTGCACATTTGCTGGAGACATACAATATTCCTAGCTAGAACACTGGGGCTTCTTTACCCTGCCTAAAGTACAATTATTTTTTATACCTGTGACAGTTCTTAACTCCAGTTTCACTCTGAGTTCTGGTAGAGAAGTCAGATAGTCAATATACCTGCCCCTCTGGTGGCACCTATGGCCTAAGACAGACTATTTGAAACAGAATCAAAAGTCTTTTTTCTTTCTGACCAAACGTTTAACTTCCCCCATGTTTTCATGCCAGCTTCACTTTGCAAAGGTATACAGTGCTATTTTTATCAGGGCACACAGCTTTCCCATGTCCAAAACAGGATTTGTAGGAGGTTACCGAGGCAGAGTGAAGCCTGCCTGCTTGCTTTGCCCAGCCTGCTGCAGCAGCTGCTCTGCTTGACAGCTGAAAACTGCATTTTCAGTCGCCAGTCCTCGCAACTTCTCAGAGCTCTTGCATCAGCTGCCACAGCCTCTGGAAACTGGTGCTGAGGAAATCTGTGCAACGGCTGAGAAATGGAAAGGAAAACTCTAAACAACCATGTAAAACACACATCTGGGGCCACAGCTTGTCATTACAAACATGGATGTGTCTCAGCCTCTGTCTCCATCAGCTCGAGGACCATAGGTAGCCTCTCTCCCACAGAGCTTATGCCAACCAGATGCTTGAACAGAAAGTAGGTAGAGACAAATGTCAGCGTCACTTAAGCAACGCTCAAACATGTGTTTATTCACACTGCAGACATCTCACCACTGCAATGCTGTGCCTGTCCCCAACACTTCAAAGAGGCCCTCAGAAACCAGCACTTTGTGTGGTGTGGTGGAGGCAGCATTGTTCTCATTACCACTCACAGAACTCGTATCCAACCATTAAATTATATAGCTTTCATCTGTTTCTTAAGAGGACAAGGCTAATGCAATCATGCTGAATGCATGTATGTGTGTGTCCACGCATGTATCTCCCAGCCATTTTTGAGCATCTGCCTGACTTTGCTCACAGCTAGCAGAAGGTCAGAGACTATGACAACACAAGTTCATGACAGTTGCCAGGAAAATGAGCACTTGGTCTGAAGTGAGGAAGGCCTACTAAAGGTCCCCAAGCAGAAAAAGCTTCCTACCTCACCCTCAGACTCTAAAGGATCCAACACAAGGCCAAACACCAAGAGAAACCAGACTGTGCTAATGCTGCAGCTTGTTGAAGGAACATGGCACAGAAGTGAGAAACACCATGAGCTGTGGCCCCCCCAGGTCCTACTACTATTCTGCCTTCAGTCAAGGGCTTAAACAGCCCTTAATCAGTGCAGTTACCTCACACAGCTTTTATTATACCAGAGATAGAGCATCACAGCATTTCCCACCCATCTCACTTCTGCAAGGACTTCTCTGCTGACCTCAACATGCCAGCTGAACCACTGAGGATTCGTGCCACAACTCTCGTGGATCGCAAAGAAACCCCAATCCTGAAGAAGTCAACAGCACTTCAGTTTTAGAAGAAAACAAAGCTGTAAGAGGCATTTGTGTTGGGGGGAAATATTACCATAAAAATTAGCGGTAAAGAAAGTGTATACATTCTTGCAGATATCACTTAAAAAAATACATAAAGAGCAAAAATAATACCTGCCTTTCCTTGTAATAAGCTATAAAAATAATTTTAAAAATAAGTTACACTGCAGCTCCTCTGGATTCACACTGTAAATATATTTAGGGTTTTTTTAATCCTCTTCCCTTACTGGATGCACAGCAAGCTGGGAAGTAATTTCACACACACCCCTACCCCCCCATAATCCCACAAATACTGTAGAGTCTCTTCAAGTCCTCTTCCTGGTCTGAGAGTTACCTCCTGCTTCTGTATGAACCAAGAGCATTACAACCAGCAGAAGACCAACAGTCATGGAAGTTGTCTTCCTTCAAACTTTTTCTCATTGTTCAGCTTCAGACGACCTATGCAGAAGAATTAACCTGACTAAATAAAACATCCCTCAAATACTATTTTTATAAACAAATACATGTACATGTATGCACATATGTACAGACACTATGCACAGTGTCCCAGCACAACAAAAATGGCCAGTTGTTACAGCTCTGTATGACATGTATTGTCACAGATGCCAGAAGAGCATCCTTTTGATACACAAACTACAGAGGTAAACTTCAGCTATTTTTAATAAAACACAGCAAATACTGCTTCTGGCAAGTGAACTATAAAAGCTAATATTTAAACAACAGTAGCAATAAAAGGTATTAGTTCTATGCAATGGAAAAGATTTACATTAAGATAAAGTTCTTTTTCCCCCCCCTTTTTTTTTTTTTTAAGCAAAAGTTGTGGTTTCAGGTAACCACTCACATCAGTAGGGGCTACATTCTGTTTGGTGTTCTGCATGTCTGCTGCTAGGGCATGAGTCTAAGGTCTAAGTCTTAGCACAAAACAGAAGATTCTGAATCCCCCAAGCTGCCCCAGCTCTTGCACATGGTTTTGTTTTTTTGAAATCATCTTGTTACTATTTCCATAAAAACAAGTGAGGTATCCCCACACGCCATCCCTCCATCACTTCAGCTGTAAACTGTTCTATTCAGACATTGAACTGAACACTTTCTTGACTGGTTTAAAAGTTGATCTCAAAAGCATTTTACCTACTTTTTTTTTTTTTTTTACTTCATGTGTAAAATATTTTTTAATTTGTTCAACAAAATATTGAAAGGCAAAAAAAAAAAAAAAAAAAAAACTTTTGCTTGCTAACTACTTCAAAGAAAATTGCACAGAAGGTTATTTAAGTCCAGCAAAATCCATCCATACCTTTGGTTCTTGATAAGCCAGGGCACCCTAATGAATGGTTCATTCCCATCTAGTCTCCAAATCCAGGTGCCAGCCACAATGCCTGCTACTGTACTGTTGGGGTGCTGTTATTTCCATGTGCAACTGGTACATCTTTCCATGTATTTTTAGCATTTCAAGGCCTAAATCAAGGTATTGCAAGCCGAACACAGCCACTCCATCAGTCCTAACACATGAACCAAATTTTTAGTGCAAATTAAGCTCTCCTATATCATGCATACACCAAAGAACAGGACTTTTGAAACTACCTCCATAGTATATCCCAGCATAAATTTAGTTCTATTTTATTTCTGAAAAATGTTTTTATATTCTTTGCAAAGGATAAGGCTTGAATTTTAATTTAAATTATTCAATATTGTTGAAAAAAATTAAAGATCCTTTTCTTGTGCTATACCCAGCAACCACATACATAGCTCACACGTCTTGCAGTGCCCCTTGTGCAATGCTCTCTTCAACACGTATCATGTGCAGAAGCAGAGAGGCAAGTACCCATCTCTTCACTCTCTTGACCACTAACAGGACTTGAGGAAATCACATTAAGCTGAATCAGAGGAGGTTAAAATTAAGTATCAGGAAAAGTGTTTTCACCTGAAGAGTGGTTGAACACTAGAACAGGCTCACTAGGGAAGTAGTCAGAGCACCAAGACTCACAGAGTTCATGTGTTCGGACAACACTTTCAGGCATGTGGTGTGACTCTTGAGGTGTCCTGTGCAGGGGCAGGAGTTGGACTCAATGATTCTGATCCTAACAGTCCCTTACAACTCTGTATATTCTATAATTCTATGCAACAGTTGGAAAGAGAAACCTGGAAAAGGGAAGACTTCAGGAAGATCTTATAGCAGCCTTCCACTTTCTGCAGGGGATCTAAAGGGAAGATGGGAAGGGGCTTTTTACAAAGCCATGTTGAGAGAGGACAAGGGGGAATGGCTTTGAACTGACAGAGGGCAGGTTTACTTAGATATTAGGACAAAATGCTTTGCTGTGCAAGTGATGAGACACTAAAACAGGTTGCTCATAGAAGCTGTGGATGCCCCATCATTGGAAAGGTTAAGGGACAGGTTGGAGGGACTTTGAGCAACCTGGTCCAGTGGAAGGTGCTACTGCCCATGGCAGTGGGGCTGGAACTCAATGATCTTTAAGTCTCCTTCCAATCAGACCTTTCTATTATTATGGTCTTAGACTAAATGGGGGGGCAGGGGGAGATACAATAGTCATAAAAAAAGTTTATTTCTTTAAAGATGGTCACATCATAGAATAAGTGGATGGAAATGATCTATCTGGCTTAAAGTGAAGAAAAATAAAGGTGTGGAGCATCAGATAGGTTTCAATAGGCATTTCAAGTTAGAAATCTATTCAATATATTATATGAGCAAAAGCAGTACTTTTTTGGATTCTTTTCTCTGCTTTTGTTTGCAAGTTGTTAACTAAGTAGAAAACCTATACGTGTCCATGTGGCTTCATTCATCAATGTGATGTATCATAAATTGAGGAAAACAAAATTTTCACTTCCCTCCTGCTCTAGTGAATGTGCAGTGTACAAGTTGTAGCCAATGTGCCCGATCTCACAGGTAAAATTACACTGACTGAAATTCCATTGTCACATTATTACCTCTAAGTTCATTTGAAGCCCTGTAACAAAAAACAAAAAAAAACCAAACAAACAAAAAAGCTTCTAAATTCCAGTAAAAAGCAAAATATTTTAGATTGTTTAGTAGAAGTGAAATAACAACCAACAACAACAAAAAAAAGACATCTCTTAGAAGATGCAAAAATTAAAGCTGTTGGGGTTTTGGCTTTTGTTTTTGAAAAAAGTAGCAAGTTTTACCAACACAAACCAGACTGACTACTGCTGATATCAGAGGGCTTCCAGTAATACCAGCTACAGAGCAAGTGAGGCTGAAGAGGACAGAAATGGCTTGTTTGGATACTTTCACTTCACAGAACAGTCTCTTTCAAGAGATTTAAAGTGACTGTCTTTTAACTTAGCTGACTCTTTGAGGAAGCATATAGAAGTGGAAGTCTGGCCAGGCTGCTGTATTTGGGTCAGTGGTGGGCATACCTGCCCTGCCTAAGCCAGAACTGGACCCATATGACTCAAGAAAGCAAAGTGCACTCACTCCAGTCTTAGCTGAAAATATAAGCCCTTCATATCACACACACCCCTAAAGCCTAATTCTCACTCAGAACGGGTGAACAGCAAGGGTGAATTTGTCTTCTGAATTCTATTTTCTTGTCCTACTCTTGTGTCCAAGCAGAGCCAAAGCAGCTATGCCAACACATGACTTCTATTACATTCAGGGGGTCGCTGCCAAAGCTTTGTTAGCCCTGGGGCAAGATAAAACAGCATATTCCCCCTTCTGGTGAGTATTTCCAGCTTAACATTAATGAAAACTCTGGACAAAAATAAGAGATGCATCCTTGCAACTACTGGGACTACTGGATTTTCTCCTCCACGTTCGCTTGGTGGTTTTGAATTAAATCAAATCGGAGGGCTGGGAAAGAGCGCTCTCCCAAAATAGCGCAGTTCAGCCTCATTGCAGGGAAATCGTGGGTCTCCAATTTCTGCTGCGGACATGGCCTCTGACTCGGGGGTGCCAGGCTGAAGTCTCCCGGCACAATTTCGTCAAAACCTCTTCAAGTCAAGACAAAAGTAAAGGCATGAATGCTCCTTATTGCATGTGTCTCTGCTGAATAGCTTGGTATTGCCCTATTCCCTATGACAATAGAGTTAAGGGAATGAAACATGTTGTTTGGAAACAGTAAAAAGCTGTCAGCAGTAACCACTGTCAATACTCATGCTGGGCTAAGCTTGGTACTCCTGCTTGTCATTTATTTATTTACTTATTAAAAAACATGTTTGATATAAAGCAGCTCTGTACGCAAGCAACAATGCCAAACTAATAAACCAGTGATTAATTTTGTTCTTGTCCTAGGTTTGTTTTCTTCTTGATAATCTACATAAATACATTAGAGAAAACATTCATTTGCCTAGACTTTATGTGGTATGAAGCAAACCCAGAAGCATTTTGCAAAGACAGCTAGTTGTCACAGAAGAACTGGGCGGGCGAGCAAAAAGACTTGAAAACATATTTAGAGAGCTGCATGCAAGCTGTAGAAAGGAACAAGAGACATTACAATTTAAAAAAAAAATAAAAATAAAAAAGTTGCTCAGCATTTTTAAAGATGCTGCCAATCTAAGAAATGGTCTTACAGACTTCAGATGGCAAGAAATAGGCAGATGAGAAAAAGCAAAAAGAAAAGGCATTAATAGCTTTAGACAGAAGAATAAATAGAAACGTTTTGATGAGGGACTTCACTGGTCATTTTGTATAGATAGTGGTGTTTAAGATTTTAAATACATTAAGTATATGTTTTCTCTTTAACAGCCAGCCAAAGGCTTAACTTGTATAGACAAATCTGATACTTGTCACAAAGACGTGGCTTTTATTTCTGTGTCTGAGCTGTAGCAGAACAGTGCTGGCTTTCTTGGATTGTTTCTGGTGCCACCAACTGCCTTATCCTGAAAGACTAAAGGCCATGCTCCTTCCCAAGAGCATGGAAGAAAGCCAGGGAGTGTAAGAGGGTTGTTAACGCTGTGCAACTCATCAGAACACTCCAGGTCTCAGAATATTGTGCATACGTCTCATAGTAATTCTTACAGACAAAGAAGAGGAGAATTCACTTGGCCAAGCTGAATTCCCGCCCTCCCCGCCCCATAAAAATTCTTCAAACTACAGCAAAGCTTGAGAAACAGAACAACACCACATTCTATCTCCCTTCGGGGCAGTGGCAGCAGAGGGACCCACTCCTGCTTTTTTGCACACCCCTAATTTATTGCCAAGTCCAGTGGCAATTTGGGTCATGCAAACAGTACAGGAAAAGGAAAGATAAAACGGTCATGTTCCCCATGGGATGGTGGGAGATAAACAGTCCCCTAGGAAAAAGTGGGAGCAATAACATTGCTTGCAAGAGGTGCAAACCCAATGCACCAGAAGGTCATTAAAAAAAAAGTGCCCAGAAAACATTTAAATTTTATTATACTTGCATGTGTTCTATTGTAAAATAGAAAAAAATATTGTGCATTTCATTTTTTGCCACATAGTGTTGGATAGCTATTTAAAAAATGCTTTGAAGAACACTCCAAAATGTTGCTGCTATTGTTTTCATAATTCCAACTTAACAGGCTACAGAGAAGAAAATGTTAATGAATAAATTAAAGAAACTTCTAATAAAAATGCCCTAGCAAGTAATTTTTCTGAGAATTATATAAACAGTCTCAGACAGTCAAACCCAGATATTTGTACAGCCACCTAGGCCACACTGTGGAAAAGCCTTCCCATTTAAAAAAATAGATCTATAAAAATCAAGGTGTCTTAAAACTTTCAAGCCAATAAGAAAAATAACATGATTAGTGGCAAGCAAACTTACTCTATTTAGCACATGAATTAGCATACAAGATGCTGGCATGAAAGAGTCACATTCAAAGCCAAGACCCTTGCATTTTGTTCTAGATAAGGCATAGGGCTGTCTTATCCCTGGAAGAAGGTGGTTCAATAGCCCTGCATCACCTCCCACCCTAGGAGTCTCCCTGTACTGCTTTCACAGCTCCTGGTTCCACTGAATCATAGCCAGCACTGGTAGGAAGCTGTTGCCAAGGTTATCTCTAGTAACTAAATCCAGCCTTTATGTAGTTTTAACAGACAATTTGAGTTGGAGACAGAGAATTTCTTCAAGGGAGAGCCAAATAGATGACTTCCAAGGGGATGAATTGCCGAGTAAATGTGTAAAACTGTCACAATCCTTATTGTTGGGGCTTTCCCCCTGCCCCCAGAATGTGGGATACAGGGGCAAAAGTCTTCAAGCACACAGAGACCAAAGCACAGCCTGATACCTCCAGGTACACTGATACTCAAAACAACAGCAAGGGAGAGCTAAGAGTTTTCCCTTCCAAATAACATAGTGTTCTAAGCTCTCACTACTGACTCCTACGATCACAGTTGTGAGCCATCATCCTAAAGACCATGCAATTTGTGCAAGGGAATTCCAGATACAGAAGAAATGGCACTCAGTGTAAATGCAACCAGATGCAGCCCTGGGGGACCACCAGCAGCCACACTTGTCCTCCCCTCACTTCCCAGCATAGGGCAGCAGTCAAAGAGGGGGTGATGGGAAGCCACCCTGCAAGGGCAACAGTCCAAGTGCTTTGAGATGCCCTTGCCCATCCACAGTGGAGCATGGAGAGCTGAACTCTAGAAATACAGATGAAGTTTGATCTTCAAGTTATAACAGCAAACCAGGTATCAATGCCCACTCCCTTCCATGGGTTTGTATTGAAAGCGTTCCTACCATAACACTGGCAGACAAACAAATCCAGTACACACATTAGCAATTGAAGGAGTCCTATGAATCAGCGTTACTTGAATTTTCATCAGTTTCCCTGAAACCTCTAAGAAACTATTAAAAATTTTTAAATCTTTCCTTGGCCTGCCTTTTTTCCCCCATTTTAACTTACTATTTTCACAGTCTGTACTAAATAATCAATATAAGCTAAAAATCTTCAATTCCCTCTAGAGGACAAAGCCTTCCAGGTTTCATAATAAAATACCATGATGTTTAACCAGTCTTGTATATCATATATATGTATTGTAAAATAAATATCTGAGGGAAGCCATGATTGAATCTCAACTCCACAGAGCCAAAAATTTTTCTCTGCCTTTTAGGAAAGAATAAATATCATCTTCCTTCTAAACTTTGTGTTCTGTGAACAAGACTTCTTCCACACATTCTTCCCAGGATTACTATTCATTCCTTGATAGCCCCCTCCATGCTGCCTTATCTCAGTTTGCATGACACGCAATCATTCAAAATTGCAAACTGAATTTAATTGCCATAGACAAGTGTTAATAGATTTTAATAATGCTTTATTAGACTTTATGCAAATTGGACTGCACTGAAAAATCTGAATAAAATCCCAGCTTCAGCAGCCATTCCCCCCCATGTCATTTTGAAACAGAGTAGGAAGAGGAAGCTTTAATTAGTAGTTTCTGATGGAATCTGATGATGAAAACATTCTTGTGAATAGATATAGGTGACAAATATTATCTTTAAACCTGTGAGTTTCATGATTCATTAATTAGCACTGAGGGCTTTTCCCAAGAGGTGATTTAATACTAANTATATTGTTTAGTTGCAGTCTCCCATTGGGAATTTTTAGAAATTTTTAGGAAACATTATTTTTTTTTTTTTTTTTTTTACATTAGGATTTTTATCTTGATAAAAGTGTAGATGATGTCTCAGAACAGTATTATGCTGGTTACACTTTCAAATATTCAGTTGACACATTTTGGTACATAAACAGATAAAATCAAACGGGTAGAGAGAAGGAGAAAAGTAACGTATGAGCGGAGATTTTTGAACTACAAATACATTTGATTCTAAATAATCTACTCTAGTAAGTAAATGAAAGTTAAAATTATAATATAAAAGCTATTCAAGACTAAGAAGTGTTATTCCTCATTTCCTTTTGTTGCTGCTTTTCCTTCAGGACAAAAATCTTAAGCCATATGGAAGGTTTCCATCTGCAGCCTAACTTGATGTCCATGGGAGAGGGACACAAATCAAAAACCACAAATAGCCTACATATATTTTAATTTTTTGAACTCGTGAAACAATATTTACCCTAACTATATGATAGAAAGGAACACACTGATGGAATTATTTTTAGTTCTGCCATGATTAATTAATACCAGTGAACAAATATTTCCAAAACAGTTGTTCTTTTTCTGCCCACCCATATTCACAGACACTGTAGTTTGCACACCAGGAAGCATTTACTGAGAAAGCTGTCCTATTTATTTCCTCCTGAATCTATAAAGAAACACACAAAAAAGCCTAATGTCATAACAAGCCACAGTGATATAATATTACTTCAGGTCTTAGAAACAGCCAACCCAAATATTTTCTGTTGACAAGCTCCACTGAACAGCACAGGAGCCAGGCAATGCATCACATATGCCAGATAACACTTCCTATCCTGGATTAGCAAAATCTGCCAGAAGAGTATTAATAGTTGCTCCATTTAGAGATAAGGAGATCAAATTACCAAAATCTTACAGTGGTTTACTCAGAAGGAGTGAGAGCCTGGCTACATTTAAGTTGGTGGCAAAACTTCAACAGAAGTAGGATTCCACTCACATATTTCCTAAGCCAGCCCAAATCCTTCCTCTTTCAGTCCTTACTGCTCACCAAAAAGCTAATACTAGGCATAAAATCAGCCTTTCCTTACAAACACAGTACAAATCAATAGAACTTGAAAATTGACATACAAAATAAACAAAGATCTTTTGTAGCAGATATACAGTACTGTGACACGCAGCAGCTGTAATTCAGAACTAAGACAAGCATTTAAAATAAAAACAAACAGAAACCAATCCCCCCACAAAGCAAAGTTGAAGAGCAAACCTGGAGTTTGATTTTTAAATTAAAACGGTTTAAGATCATTTTGCAGAGAAGACTAATTTTAGCCATTTTAAAGTAGTTACAAAAAAGCACAAAGGAGTATGAGCCCTGCCACTGAAACAATGCAGATACCTAGCATTTTTTTCCCTGCTTTTGAAAGTCTCCACCCACATACCTCACCTGATATTTACAGGCTCATCCTGAACCACCTGAGGTAGCTCTGCCACTGCAGCCAGGCCAGCTGTAGGGCGTGAGCAAGAGCCTTGCACAGCTCAAATTATTACTATTACAACTTTTATTACTAGTGCAAACCCATAGCCTGTCACTGGAGTTAAGTCCCACAGAGCCAGGGACACCAGAGGTCTGGCACAGGGAGAGGCTGTCTCAGAGCTGGTAAAGTTGTACAGATGACACGTGCGATTCAGTTGCTTTGAGGGTTCTTTAATTGCATGGAAGCCGACAACACGCAAAGCTAAAAATAAAAAATATAGGTTTTTCAAATGGAAATGATGAGTAGCCCTTAATGATAATTAATTCCAGGCACTCTCAAAGACCTTTTTTCACCTACAAATGAAACTAATTACTAGGACTTCTAGCTTATAGTTTGCTGTGTTGCAGAACAGCAGCAGCTGGGCTGTCTGTTTTATTTACTCTTGAAGAGCTTTTCAATAAATCTGTTTCAAATTTTGTTAACCCTACTCAACCTCCACACCCTCCTCTTTCTACTCCCCTCGACCCCCAATACTCATTCATGAGTTACAGCTGAGTAAAGTGATTTATAATAGTGCAATGAAGTGCAAAACATGCTCTGGCGAAGGAGCAAATTCCTCTGCCTTTCCTAAGATACCATCAGGTGCAAATTCTGCCATACCTTTAGTACTGAGAGAAAAGATAAGCAAGACAGTGACTTTTCCTCCACAAACTTCCCTGCTGAAGTAGGACACAATGGAATTACACCCTCCTCTCCCATTACTAGCCCCATCATGCCCAGCCACAGTGAATAAAGCAAGGAGGGTCAGCTAATCCCTGGGCTTCTTTGAAATCCTCTTGGATACAGTGAAAGGAAGAGGAGGAAAGCCTGTTGCCCAAAGTTCAGGTTATATTTTGCAACTAAGAAATGCTGATTATAAAGAGGTCTATGGGGGTCTTCAAAACTGAGTCTGCTTGGTTTCCTCAACTACTCAACATAATGCATCTGTTTTACTGTCTAAAGCTTTTTTCCTTTCTGCTCTCTGCAATATTATCATGCAGTAAGTATCTGGACTGAAATAAAGTCATCCCACAGGAGTACAAAAACAGCTCTGCAGGGTGTATGATTTTATTGCACGCCTGATACTTCATTTTATTTTATGTCTTGACTCCTGAAGCTAGGTCAAGTTCCCAGCTTTCCTCAAGTGGAAATTAGCTTTGAATTCAACTAGTTTTGAAGAACATTTTGTAAATGGGAGCTACAAATGCAAAAAAAAAAAAACAAAACCAACAGGACAACTAATTAGTCAACCTCTGTCACAGCAGTACTGAAATATACAGCTTTTCCCACAGTGGACAACACAGTTTGGATATTTTAGCCACACAAAGTCTTAAAGAGACTATTAGATTGTACAGGAAGTTGGTCAGCCATTCTAGTCAGGAATATAAGGCAGAGACAATGTTGGTATACTTAGTTTTAGGGCTGTGCTAAGAAGTATGGGTTTACTATTGAAAATATATTTTCTTTTTGGTGGCCTTTTTATAAAGGGCCATGACTCTCCTTTTCTGTTAGATCTTTGTGGACAGTGAAGGGCAGCTTTGAAGGTAAGATTTGAAAAGCAGTTTGAAGGCAAGTATCAACACTGATTTAGAAATTCTCTTGAAGAAGGATCCAGACTGTAGACAGCTTGCACCACACCTAAAGATGTCAACCCTAGCCTTAATCAACATCTAAAAAAAATATGCAGAGCTTGCCTACTACTGGCAATAAGGGAAGAGGCAGAAACTGCTTCTATCAGCACATCTGAATACAAATTGTCATGTTCATTTCAAATGGAGCTGAACGCATTTAACTGGGTGGTCAGTCATTTGTGTATTTTATTTTATTTATCATTACCTCGTTAAATAAAAAGGAATCAAGAAAACCTTGCTGAGTTCTTGATGAGACATTTCATCAACTCATGTAAAAATAGAGGAAAGTTTTTCAGAAATGTTACGTAAAAACTTTGGATACTCAGTTGATGAAAAATAGGGACAAACTTGTAAGTGACATATACACACCAAAAAAAAAAAATAGGACTCTTAATCCTGTGGGCTTTTTTTAAACCCTTTTTGGTGATATCTTCAAGCAGTATTTGCTGTTCAAGAAGTCACTCTTCAGCAACTCCCTTATGGTAGCGTCAATTAAAACCAAGAGGACCAATACACAATCAAGACACCACAGCAAGGCTGCCCAAGCCATTAGCATGAGTTTTCGTTTCTATTTTTGTAGTACCTGCTGTCACAGCACATTTGCCATAGAGCTCAGCAATAGTCCCTCCAGTACGACACAGCCCGTCTGATAACTCCAGCATGGCTACATGACCCATTCTTGCAGAGCAAGCTTTAGCCCTGGTGTATTTAAAGTTGTCTTACAGCTTGGACAGCTCAGTAAAACACATCATGAGAAAAGAGAAAAAAAAAAAAAGAAAAAAACCACCACATTGTAAAGCGGATCTTTCAACATGTTCCTGAAACACCACCCATGTTCTCACTATTAGGATGGGATTTTTACAGCATGGTCTTCAGCTGAGATGATGTTAGAGCTCTTCATAAACTCAAGCCCTGGCCTTAACAAATGGCTCCAAAGGATCTAGGCTCTGCTTGGAGACAAAGAACTTGCATCCACACACAGTAGTCTCTAAGTCAGACACCCACTTCTACTGAGAGTGGTACGAAGAGTTCACCTTTGCATCACACAAACATACAGCAGCACCATTCAGCAGCATCTCAGTAAAACCCAGGTAGCACATTTGTTCTGCAATTAAAAGGTGGGTCTTGCCCTGGGAAGTAATTCCATTTAAAAAAAAAATAATAATACTACTGCATAGCTCAGCTTTGTGGCTCGGGCATCACAGTTTTCCTTTGCCCCTAGGTTGTGCACTGCCAACACAAGCTCTGCTTGACTTGCAGCCCCGTGCCCCAGTACAAGCACACTTAAGGATGGGGCAGCAGCAGCACCACCAGGAAAAAGCAAGGCCTTATGAAAAGCCAAGCTATGAAAGATGGTGTGAAACTTGCCCAACACTTGAAAGCACAGCTGCATTTTCATGGTAGGAAACAGCAGCTCAGCTTTTCTGCTCATTCATAAGAGGTGCAAAGCAGTTGTTCTATTAATGCAAATTATGTTCTCTATGATTTTCAATGGTTTGAGTGACAGGCACTCTCAGATCAAAGGTCTCTTCATTAAAAAACTGAGCACGAGCTGCAAATAAACCACACTGGAGTAACAAGGAGCGTTGATCATTCTTACCTGAAGGCTTATGAAAGTCTAGGTGAAAAAATGCCTAGAAGGTATCAGTCACTCAGCATGAATGGCCAGTCAGAAATAAGCCTTTCTAGCTTCTCACCTTCACATCTGAGCAAAACACTGGTGTATTAACACATGATAAATATGTATACCCCTGTAAGACAAACTCTAAAATGCTCTGTGCTCCATAACGAGCACTGAGGCTCTTGTCCCTTCTCCCTCTGTGCAACATATACCCACAGAAACTAAACCAACAGGATCCCTAGAGATAAAGCAAAGTTTCTCAGCTTTGTAAATGACTAAGAAAAATAAGATTGCTGCCACCTTCAAAGTTATATCCACCAGCCAGGACCATTTCCCTTCTTTCTTTATGAAGTTGTGTTTTACTCAAGGTGAGGTGCAGAATTCCTTATGAAAAAATAATTTAAACATCACACTCTGAAATGCACTTTGAGTGTTTTATCAAGCAAAGGAGAACTGGCAAGGAAACACTTATTTCCCTTCCAGCCACCACATCTACCTTGTTGTCAAACAACAGCCCCCAACTGACAACCTCAGGACCAAATATGTTTCCTGTACCAACACTTTGATCTCCAATTGCAACTAACCTAGAAGGGTAATAGTTACATTCGAGGTCACTAGGAGGTCTCGACCTCAGTTATTTCACCCTTCTCCAAAGAAACTTCTACTTTAATCATCAACTTCCGGGTAATCTATTAGTTACTGGCATAAATCATACATCAAAATGGGCTTAAGCATTGTCACCAGAGCTAGAAAGTGATCCATTAAGTTCTTCCTCCTCTTTCCAAACTAACACTGGATTCTGACTTTTTAAAAATAAAATAAATAAAAAAAAAAATTAATCGAGGATGTGTCTTATACTTTCAGTTCCTAAGCCTATTTATTCTTCTTGAAAACAGGCAGGAGACAAGAAGGTGGGAAAGAGTAACCAAAGACAGCACTGTCCCGCAATTCTATTCAGTGCTATAAGTCAACATGTCAAAAAGCACATTTGCGCCCCCTCTCACCCGTGTTTTCTCCTCACTGCCATCCCAAAGATACACAAAACTCAAG
>VXBX01009320.1:32355-43068 GCA_013400415.1 Scytalopus superciliaris | reverse complement strand
TGCTGGGATAGTGGCTAGAGTCAGCCCACCACAAAGAGAAAGGTGTGGGTGAGAATAGCACAGACCTGAGACTCTGAATGAAAACTTCCTGGCATTGAAAAGAGATTTGCTGTTTCTGCACAGCACCTCAGAGGCCACCGTGGAGGAACTCGTGACTGAAGTGACAGGGGAGATCCTCAGACAAGTGGCTGGAAGTGTACTTAGTGTGGAAAGGCAGCGTGTCCAGGAGGAACGGCGCAGAGTGGAGGAAGAGAGGTGAGTCAGGGTGGGCTGGGGACACCCTGTGACAACGTGAGGACATCTTGTGCCAACCTGAGTGCTTGCATCTGTGCTCAAACCCTGTGTCTTTCTGCCACACTGGCAGAACTGTCACCTTGAACTCCCTGGGGTCAAGCAGACAGGGTGTGACCTTTCTGTGTTCACAGGTGATCTGCTAATTAACATTTTGATGACCTCACAGAGCCACTGTCAAAACATGGGGTGGGAATTCTAGGAACTTAATTCACCCAGAACTTCCAGAAAGGGACATGCATCCCAACCCTGCTATATGCAGAAACTTTTCCTTCTGAGTGAGCTACTTGCTTGTGGCCTACTGGGATGAGAATAAATAGAATTCTGGAATGATTTGTGTTGGAATGGCCCTAAGGATCATCTGGTTCAAATCCCCTGCCATGGGCAAGGATGCCAATCACTAGTTCAGATTGCTGATGCGTAAATATTTCCCTCATCTAAGCCCATTGCAGTCTGTATTTCTGAGGGAAACCTGGCTCCATGCAGAGCTGTTTATCTTTAGAAACCAGCTAGGGGGAACTCAGTTTTAGGCAAATTAGCAGTTTGACACAGTGTGTGGCGCCAGCTTTGCCAGTGGAAGTTCTTTCACTGGTGTAAATCTTTTCTCTGTCCTTGCAGGCAAAAGCAGGAAAGAGAACAGTTAATAAAGCAGTTGAGCCAGTTGCTGGGTATGGAATTAATAGAAGAAGTAATAAAGGAGAGCGTTAAAGAAGCTTCAGCCAATGAGTTAAGGTATGTACAACATGCTGAGAGCTGCAGTTTGCTTTGTAAGGGCTTCCTAAAAGTCATGGCCTTCCCCGTTTGCCCCTCAGCCCATGGAATTGGCATTGCTGCAGGTCTGCACCTCACTGGAGGTGTTTGTTTCCTTTGGAACTAGATGTGCCTTAGAAAGAGACCGACAAGCCCGCATTGCCCGGTGCTCAGAAGAAGTGTGTGCTCACTTCATGGAGCTCTCTCTGGAGGATGAGATTTTCCAGACTGCCAAGGAAACCCTTCAGGAGCTCCAGTGTTTCTGCAAGTACTTACAGCGGTGAGTTACCATCCTGGGACACAGCTGCCATTTTTGGGAGTGTTGGAGAGGAGCTGTTAATAGAGCTGGAACTGCAGCTGTCTGGCTGTGTTCTTTTTGAGGCAGTTTTTGCTGTCTTGTCTCTGTGATAAGGATAGACCTTCAGTCTTATTACCAGCCTCTGCTGACTTCCTTAGCTGTCCATGGGGAGGGGAGCACACCTAGTGTGAGTCAGGTAATGAGCTTGGTAGGAGATTTCAGCTTCATCCTGTCTAGAAACTTGCAGTAGTTTGTCCTTGTATTCTTTCTGTTGGATCCTCATCTTTTCAGCTGTGTGTCAGTGTTTTGTGGTTGCTGTGGTGGTGAGTATCCAAATACCTGCTGACAAAGGTGTGCAGAGGAGTTTATTAATGTGACCTCTTTATATGTTCTCTTCCAAAGGTGGAGGGAGGCAGTGGCAGCTCGAACAAAGTTGAAACGTCAGATGAGGGCATTTCCAGCTGCTCCCTGTGGAATGGATTGCAAACATCAACTGAAGGCACTGTCTCCCAGTGCAGAGTGGCCCATAGCCATGGAGAACTTGTGCAAGAGATTTGTCAACCTGGGAAATGGAGGAAAGCTGGGAATCTCTTGCACGAGGTAAGGATACTTCTAGTGGCGTCAGCTGGCAGTCTGGGAGATTTTTGGAAGAGAAGTTCCCAAAAATTCTTCTGTTGGGAATGTTAGTGGTTTTGCAGAACTCTTTGGTCTTAAACAGCCCCCCAGAACCTCTGCACAAATGCTATGACCAGGACTGAAAATCCAAGTGAATAATTCTATTGACAGCAACTTTCTGAAGCCTCTGTAGTATTTCTCAGGCCTCAGTGTTTCTTAAATTTGGTTAAAGTACCTGGTTTATATAAAAAACTATAACGAAGAATGTTCTGTTTCCAGATTGAACTGGCTGAGAAACAAGACAGTGCATGAAATGAAAGTTCAGCACTTCTACCAGCAGTTGGTAAGGTATGCTGGGGTTTGGTTCTTGTTTTCATTCAAAGCAAGCTGTGACAGAAATGCCAGAGATCTCAAAAATGGCAGTAAGGTGTGGCTAGTCATGCCTGGATGTCCACTTGCAGCCTGGCTTCTGGGAGTGTTTTGGAAGTGAGGGCAACAGCAGGATCACAAAACCATAGAATAGTTTGGGTTGGAAAGGACCTTGAAGATGATTTTGTTGGTTCCAACTCCTCTGCTGTCTATGGGCAGGGACACCTTCTGCTAAAGCTCAGTTAGTGAAGGTATTAGGCCATGGAATTGTTTTGGGTGTAACTTCAAGGCTCTGATGGATATTATGGGGAGTGGTTTTCTACCTGGGTGGGATGTGGGTTAGGATGGAGTATGGGGGGAGAGGAGTAAATGAGCTCTTAGTGAACTGTCTTGTGGCATGGAGAGGTTTAGAAGTGCAGCAGGAGCCTGACTTGCTGTGGCTCCTCATGCACTGCAGTGGCCTGGGTGTGTATGGGATCAGTGTGGAAGTAAAGCAATCCACCCATGGTCCTGAAATCCCCAAAATAAGGCTCCTGTAACAGATTCAGCAGCTGCAATTGCTGAAGGCATCAGGTCTATAGTAAGAGATGGGCAACAGATCCAAAGAATTAAGTGACCGGTTGGTGCTTAGTGTTGTAAGTTGTTCAATGCTCAGACAGGGCTCAGGTGGGAAAGAGCACTGAGGTTGGGTCTTTTCACCAGTTTCTGTCTCTCTTTAAGTGATTTAGCTTGGACTCCCTTGGATCTCGTCTCATTGATCACTGAACATATTCCAGTTCAGCAAGAACACGTTTTTTGGAAGGTGCTATTGGTGTTGCCAAGTGATGATGAATATGCCCAGGATGATCCCAACAGGTAAGTGGAATTGCTGGGTCCCTTTCTCAAACAGGGCAAACTTCTTTTATTTAGGTGGAAGAGTAGTAACAGTATATGGTGCTTCATTTATTTTTCCCTGTACCATTTGAAATTTTCAATTTGTGGGTTTTTTTCTAAAGAGCACGCTAAATAATTTATTAAACAATTAGATAATATAGACCAATTTAATTCTTTTTGCTCCTACTGAAACAGGAACTTTGATATATGATAATTTCAGGGCAATTTACAGCTCTTTGTTAGGGTTATTTATGATAACCTAACTACAAAGGATTATGATTGTGGTGTCTTAGAGGTGGTGATACTAAAACCCTAAAATGCCATTTTTGACAACAAAACCCCCCAAAGCCCACTCTTTGTTGTTTCCTAGGATACTGATGGACTGGTTGAAAGCCAAGTTTATGGGAGACAAAATGTGTAAGAAAAACACTTCACATCCAGAAGGCAGAATTGAAACACTGACATTATTTAGCTCTCCTGGCATGCAGGGGAGCAGAAGCATTGAAGTCAGCGTGTGTATAAAGGTAGGTGAGAACAATTTCATGATACCTGAGAGGCCATGAAAGCAAGGTGGGCTCTTTTCCAGTGGATCTTGTGTCCTGTGAGGTGGAGGGAGATTATACTGGGAGGGATGGGGTTGTTATGGAATATTCTGAGTTGGAAGGGACCTACCAGGATCACGGAGTCTAAAGGCCTGAAAAAAAAGATGGAGTTTTATCTTGTTTCCAACCATCTGCAATAGTAGAACCTCAGTCATGGATTCCTGGTGCTAAGTCAGGTGCTGAAGGGCACTTTTGTGCTCACCTGCATCTCTCAGAGACATCCACGTTGGTCTGGTAAGAGCTCATTGCCTTAGGTTCTGTAGAGCTCCTGGTAAGAGATGTCAGAGCTGAGTGGTGATGGTAATGAACTGCAGGTTTTGATATGAAAATAGTTCTGTTTAGCTACATTACTGTTATCTCTGTTGCTTGTCTAGGTGGCACAGGGTGCACTCTCTGATGCTGAGCTTGACTTGGCTGAGACACAGAAGGACTTGCTTGGGACCAGTGGCCTCATTCTTCTCCTGCCCCCCCGAGTTAGGAGTGAAGATGTTGCAGAAGATGATGTGTATTGGCTTTCAGCTTTGCTGCAGCTGAAACAGTTGCTTCAGGCCAAACCTTTCCAGCCCTTAGTTCCTTTGGTGGTTCTAGTCCCCAGTCAGGAAGAGGAGGCCATGGAGAAAGAAATAGAAGATGGTATGTAATTATTCCTGTGTCTTGAAAAGAGAAATGTTTAAGGCTGCCCCAAGTGAAACTGTTGTGGCCGGTGCAGCCTTTCAGTTCCCTCACCCAGTAAAGGGAGAGGCTGTGAAGTATAGCATTTCTCAGAACTTTGCTAAGAAATCCTGAGGCCTTAAGAGCTCATGAGTTTTGGCTTTAAGTTTTCCTTCACACACAGTATTTGGTCCTGAGAGTCTGTGGGCAGAGGTGGAGGAGATCAGTGATGCTGTGCATGTAATGCAGTGTGTGGTCCAAGGAGGTGTGTTCTTTCTCTGTGTAAATGGTGAGTTTTCTTATTTTTTTAAGGTTTGATGCTGCAGGACTTGATTTCAGCCCAGCTTATTTCGGACTACACCATCGTGGAGCTCCCAGGTTCTGTCAATGACTTAGAAGGCACAAGAAGGGTAAGGACAGCAAGAGATAGCAAGCTATTATATTCTCAGTAGCTTGAATAGCAACTGAGTCTTGTGTAATGGGATATTTTTTCCCTTGGTTTTTCTGTAACATGATTTTTGTTCAAAAAGCTCTCTCAACCATTTTTCCACACACCTGAATCTTGTGGCATGGGGTGCTTGTTTGTTAACAGTGATTTCAACATCAGCCAGAACTATTCTGAAATGAAATATTTCTGGTACTTTTCCATTATTCGTGACTGTTGTGTTTTCACTGACAGAGATCAGTGCCACTTGCTGCAAAAAAAGATAATTTAATCTGTGTAGTACTGAAAACTGCACTGAAACCAAAATTCGTGGATTTACCTAAGTCCACTCTTGCCTGCCGTGCCTGTGTTGCTGCCCACCAGAGGAGTGCTGGTGGTGAATAAGCCTGTTTATCCTTAAGCTCACAGTCCTAAAAAGCAGAGGACACTTTGTAGCTGATCTGGCTGCTGTGATAATCACTCAGTGTTACCCTGTCTTGGTGGTTGGGACTGAGAGATGCCTCTATTCTCTCATGTTCTTTTTGTGAAGAAGGATTGTACAGATCTCTCCTTGCCAAGCCCAGAGTAATGCTCCCCAACAAACCCTCACACCTCTGCAGTTCAGGGACTGCCAAGGATCAGACATGGCTTCTCTGGGTACAGTCACCATGGGCTGATTTCCACGAGTCTGTCCAATTTTTCCTGGATAAGTTTTCAACATGCCCAGTGTCCTGCAGCAGGGAATTCCACTGCACACCTGTACCTCATGTGAACAGCCTCTTTTCTCTGTCTTCCTGACCTTGCTGCATGGGAATTCAGTTTATGGCCAGCTAGTTGGAGAACTCTTGTTGCAAACATTGGAATGATGATGCCTGATTTATTTGCACTTTGCTGCATGCTCCTTTGGATAGTATTCCATCAAACTTAGGGTTGCAGGATTGAATCCTTTGTGTCCTGATCACTGCAGAGCAGTTTCCAACCCCCCTGTTTTGTGTGTCCTAGATCTCTGTGGCTGTGGGCTGGCTGGTGTCCCGGTGTCCTGACTCCCTTGAGCTCTGCAGTCAGACCCTTCAGGAGTACATTGAGGATGGGATTGATGGTGAATTTGGCAAGCGCTTCTACCATGACTGGAAGGAGAGGCGTTTGGCTGGCCTGCCATCCCAGGAGCCTGGGGTCATCATAGAGCTCTACAACAGTGTGCTGCAGTTTCTATCAGATGTGGCATCTTCAGAGCACCTTTGTGACTTGTCTTGGCCTGTCACAGAGTTTTCAGAACCTGGGGGTAACAAGTTGTTGCCCCACCTGCAGTGGAACATGGTGGATCACCTGGCCTGGCTGAAGAAGGCTGTGCTATCCTTCCAGATTCCATACCTAGATCTGCCTCCATTAGGTGGTAGGTACTTCACACAGTAATGTGTTGGCACATTCTCCAGGGTGTGCCTGTGCTGTGTTGGTTCTGGCACGAATTCTTGCAGTTTACTTTGGGTTTTTTTGTTTGGCAGCTCCTTGGCGTCCTGTTTGCCACATGATATTTCAGTATGTCTCCCAGATTGCAAGTTCATCCCACACACAACCACTGATCCAGTCTCAAGTGGAGAATCTGCTGAGCAAAACTTACCAAAAGTGGAAAAGCAGAACAACTGGCAACTCTGATGAAGATGGGCCTTCTGTTGATGAGATCCCTTGGGATTGTATCTTGGCAGTCTGCATTGATCATAAACTGAGAGACTGGAAACCACCCAAACTGCCTATTGCTCCAGGTATTGCTCCTGCAACATGGATGATACTTCCTTTATGATGGTATTTAATAACTTGCCAGTGGTGGCTTTATTCATGGCAGCAAGTGGTATGGAGCTGTGGTCTTCCTGTGGTTCTTCTCTTTGGAGTGTGTGTTTAGTATTAGTTACTATTTGACTTGATGTGATTACAGATGTGTCTGTGGTTAGAATCTTTCAGCCCTGTCCTCCCAGTGTGAGAGAGTTTGCTTTAATCAAAGGCCAGGAATTGCTCCTCAGAAGCCAGCTGGGATGGCAAGCTGCCACAGTTAATTAGCACTTCCATGGATTAATAAAGTTTGTCTCAAATTCTGTTTGCTTTCAATTTCAAGTGTGGGGGGGTTTTTTGGCTTAAAATTAGGGAGCCTTTTTTAATGAAATGACTACTTAGTTCATTGAATTTGTATGCAATATAATTTTTAAAACTAAGAGAAAGCAGCATTTTACACACTGTCAATAATCTGGTATCTGTTGAGTTCAAGGCTCCTTTTTTTTGCACACAGGTTACAACTGAAACCTACTTGAAAGTGAACACACTTTTTCCCCAAATTGCCTTTTTAATGCTGGGCTTTTCTTCTGAAGGAGAAAATCTGTGCAAATGATAATGTTGGGCTTGGGTTTTTTCGCAGAAGCAGTAAATAAAGATGGTCAGATTCGTGTGTACTTCTTCAAGGAGCATTTAAAGAACTACACTGTCCCCTTTTCATGGGATCGAGCGAGACTGCGCACGCAGGAGGAGATCCGGCAAGGCCACGAGAGGTGAGGTGGCTGCTGGCACTGCCTGGGGGAGGGAGCAGCCTTCAGCCTGCTCATGGCCAATTCCAAGGTTGTTTGGGATCTCTACAATGCTGAAAATCAGTGTATGGCATCCTCCCAGAACGTGCCTCTGAAATGATAGATAAGGCTGTGCTGAAACAGGGCAGTAGGTAGATTTTGTTTGTACAGGGTTACTCAGCTCTCAAGAGAAAATTGATTATCTGGGGAGTGCTGAAAGTGCTGTAAGGGAGAAACGAACTTCAGCCAGAAATTGCTGCTGAGGCTTTGGCGTTTGACTTATCCAAAGCATGGAGGGAAAACTGAGGTTGAGAAAATGCTGAATACATTGAGGGGGAAGGATGCATTAGAGCTGTGTGGCATTGTAAAATATTTGAGTTCTCCAGAGTCTAGCTCACTTCCCTAGCCTCATTCAAAGCCACTCTCTTTCCTCTTGGAAGCTTAGCTGCAGCTCTGGTGTGTACTTGGTGATGTTTGGGGTGAATCCTAGGCTCCTGTCAGATTAGTTGCTCTCTAATCCCACACACAGGTGGTAGTGTGTTGTACCCTGGCACAAGAGCATTATTTCTCCAAATGATCACTTCTCACTCTGCTATTTCCAATCTTGAAGCTAATAGGGAAAAATCAACACACTCATACCAACTTCTCTGCTTTTGTTTGTTGTTTTTCTCCCTTCCCCTCTCAGGTCAAGGATAAAATCTCCCCAGTCTTTTAAGAAACCCTCCACCATCTCCATGATGCCACATCAGTATGGCTCTGGCACAAGCAAGCTGTCGGGTCAGGAAGTGAGCATTCCCAGCTCAGATGAATTCACAGACATGTTCTTGGCCCAGGAGCATCTGTTGGCACAGTTGCAAGTGGAAAAAGTAGAAAACAGGAGGTAAGTTCCCAGAGCAGCATCTTTGCAGCTTCAGCCCAGGGCTGTAAATGATTTCTGACTTGTATGGAATGGGAAGCTGAACAGTGCTAAAAAACAGCCCACACTGTCTCCAGTTTCATCTGATTTCATCAAGCACATCAGTGCAGTTCCTGCTGTCTCCTACTTGCATCCCAGGGAACAGTCCAGGATGGTAGAAATTCTTGGAACTTTCAGGAGTGCTTGGAAACTCTGTGGTAATACAGGCCACCAGAACTGAAGCAGTACAATGTGTACAGTGGTCTGTGTGTCCCACTGTGTCACAAATGTCTATAAAGTCTTCTCTGGGATGTCAGTTTGTAGCAATGCATATCACAAAGGGGAAGAACTAAATTTTTTGAGGTTGGCACAGGAGGTTTTTTGTCCCTTCTGCCTTTCCCATCAGTTGGATGCCTTCAGTCTGTGTGGCTCCTTTTTGTACCACATTCTTATGTAGTGGATTTTTGAAACAGCCGTGGGCTGTGTCAGGATGTGGAGATCAGACACTCTTCAACCCAAAACTCTCAGTTAACCCACTGGTTACAGTCACAAAGCCAGGCTGCCATCTGACTGGTGCTCTTGGTCTTCCTATCTAGGTTTGAAGAACAGTTGCACCGGTACCTGACTGAGGACGCTGAGCCCCTTGGGGATCTCTTAGGTCTTCCTCTCTACCTCCCCCAGTCTCTGCTCTCCACCTCAGCTGTCACCTGCCCACTGGTGAAGAGTCCCACGTCACCTGCTCAAGAGGTAAGATAAGGTGGTCCTGAGCATTGACTGAAGCGCCAAGGAGTGCAGCAGTTGCAAAACCTCTAGTGGGAATTATCTTGGGGGAAAATCTCAATCTCATCTCTTTTCCTTCTCTCCAGGCTGAGAGTCAAGAGGGGCAGAAGGTTTTGGAGACGGAACAAAGCCCTGTGCTGTCAGACAGACTGAAACACTTGCAGCAGCTCCTCAGGGCGGCCAAGGAGGCTGAAGCTGCCTCCGAGCTCCACCTCTCTGCTCTGGTGGACATGGTGGATATTTGAGCAGAGCCTAGATATGGACACTCAGGAAAGAAATCCAGGTCCTGGTGACTGAACACATACACTCTGGGGCCATGTTCCAGAGCAAGCAGGTGTTCTCCTGGGATCAACACAGAGCAGCCATGGGGCCTGGGCCCTGCTCACATGGCTGCGGCTGCCTTCCGCCAGGGTCAGCATGTCGTGGCTGGTCTGGGGCTCCCTCCTTTTCTGCTCCCCAGCCATGGAGACGAGTCAGAAGCTTTTCTTGGAAGGCCTTACATGACAGTGGTGGTTTTTCTTTCTCCCAGCTCTCCTCAGCTGGGTAAACACAGCTTCAGCAGGGGGAAACTCACGTAGCACAGGGTTCCTGGGAACGTGGGAGCAAATGCTCCATAGACACAGTCCCTGAAATGCTGTCTCAGCTCCGTGCTTCCTTCATGCAGGAAGCCTTGCAGCAGCACTGTGGTTTGAAGTTCCTGTTCTGTTCCCAAGCATGTCAGTACTGTCATTCTCAAGTTGGAATAGCACAGGGCCAGTTCTGTGTTGCTCAGTATAAATCCAGAAGGATTTTTGTGCTCCTGGGTCCAAGGTTTACTCAATATTTACAACATTAAAGCAGTTGACTTGCTTATTACACAGATTCCTTGTAATTCTGGAGAGCAGGTTGCTTCCTTCAGCCTTCAGTGAACAGCTATGGAGAAACAATTTGCCTGCATTTTCCAGCACTTAAAAACGTTTTGATTTAATTCTCAGTAAATAGTGTGCAGATGTACTTCATGTCTGCAGTACTCCTGTACAGCTCATGATCTTTTTTTTTTTTCCCTTACAAAAGCAGCAGATTTTTCTCAGACAGAATGTTCTGCCTGCTGAAATAAAATTACTGCAGTAAACACTGATTATCCTGCCTGCCAGCCCTCAATCTGCCTCCTTTTTCATTTGAAAATCCTCAGTAATCTAGAACTGTCAGCTGCCTTCCAAAGGAGTAATTTTATAGTTTGGGGGTTTTTTAAAGCATTTCATTTGGATTATCTCTCTTAAAGCCAAAATAGCTCAGTATTAGGTTGATATAAGAAATGTGAACTGAAAAAGGTGGTGCTTTGAGGCTATTCCTGCTACACATGCTTTTGTTGTGCTTGAGGTGTGAGGGTTGAACTGGTTCCTTGTGAAGCAGAGCCCATACCCTGCTCTTGTTCTCAGTTTACCTGAAATTCAGCTGCCAAACCCAAAAGAGCTTTGGCTGTGTGGCTCACACCATCCGTTCTAAATGTGTTTTGTACCTAATAAATTTGTAGTGGCTTGAAAAGGCGTTGTCTCCTTCCTCTGCAAAAGCTCACGGTGCAGGATGCTCTGGGGGGTGCAGGGGGGGGAATGCTGCGTTTCACCGAGGGAGTCGGG
>VXBX01009320.1:0-29725 GCA_013400415.1 Scytalopus superciliaris | reverse complement strand
GGGGGGGGTGCTGGCTGCCCCCCCTCGAAGAGGAAATTGCGGCTGTGATGGCCGAGAGGTGAAGGCGTTGGACTCGAAATCCAATAGGGATTCCCTGCGCAGGTTCGAATCCTGCTCACAGCGATTGGTTTTAGCTGCCCCTGAGGGGAGTCCGCCCCTATTGGGGCGCACGGCAGCCCCAGCCCTGCCCCTCGCCTTCTGCCCACGAAGCAGCCTCTGCACCAGGGAAAGTGACGGCCCGGAGGGCTGGGAGCCATGGACCACTTCACCCGGGGCCAGGGGAAATCCTCCTGCCACCAGAGGGTTGGGGACCACTGGGAGAGGATAGAGACCCCACCTTGCCAAGGGTGGGTTTCCTCACTTTTACCCATGGGCCAGCTGGGACCCACACCAAGCTCAGGGGCCAAGGGGGAAGACTGGGAAGCCCAGTGCAGGCTTGGGGATGCGGTTCCATCTTCAGGTGTGAGAGGACCAGGGTCCAACTTCCAGAGGAGTCCTCCCTTTGGGCAGAGCCTGTCTTGTTTATTCTCTGGGGCTACAGAGCTCTTTGGGGTCATCCCCTTGTTCCCCCCAGTCACTGCATCTTGGGGCTGTGCAGGACAAGTGGGGTAGCTTGGGGGATGGCATGGGGCATGGGCACCCACTGTGCACCACTGCTGGGTTGGTTGTGGCTGCAGGCAGCCCCACGGCTTTTATGGGGGATCTGGGGGGCTCTGCCAGCCCCACAGCCAGCGGGGAGGGGTCTGTGGGGAGGCAAAAGGACATGGAGATGCTGGGGGTTGATCCCAGGGCCTCTTGCATGCAAAGCAAGCGCTCTCCCGCTGAGCTACATCCCCCTGTACCTGAGCAGGATGGTCCCCACTGCCTCCGTGGGTCCCCACCCCTGTGGCCACTGGATCTAGGGAAGTTTATGCATCATGAACACCTCCAAACACCAGCTCCACTTCGTGGCACAGTAAGATGGACTTCCCTGTTCTAGGCTGTGCCAGGGGCAAAAGGCAGCGTCAGGCAGCCTCGCCAACCCCCAGAATTGTGGGGCACAGATCTGGGGGTGCAGTGGGGTGCTGCACCATGGCTTGCTGGTCTAGGGGTAGGATCCTCACTTAGACTGTGAGAGGGTTTAATTCCTGGACAAGCCCTCCTTTTGGGCACTCACCTTCTTTGGATGGCACATGGGACAGTGGCATAACCAGGGCCCCGGCACAGAGGGGTGGGTGCCCCTTCCTGGCTGGGTGCATTCCCGTGAGCAGGATGGGCCCCCAAGGCTGGCAGCGTGTGTCTCAAGGGTGATGGTCCTGGGTGCAGAGCAGGGTGAGCAGTGGGGCAGCAGTGGGGGTGAGGGGCCTTGGCCAACCCTTGCTCCCCTGCCTTTGCACAGGGGGATGTCGCTCAGCAGGAGAGTACTTGCTTTGCACACAAGAGGTCCTGGGATCAGTCTGCAGCACCTCCATGTCTTTTCCCCTCTGAGACCTGCTGTAGCCCTGGGCATCCTTGGAGGATGCTTCCTTTTGGCACCTGTTTTATGGCGAGGCACCTGGAATTTTTCCAGCCATCAGTAAATATCCCCAGATGTTCCATTTTCCCAGCCCTGGCAGGCGTGGGTACTGTGGCTGAGCAGAGCCCTCACACCAGGCTGGGGGACATTCTCTCCCTGAAGAGCCCAGGGCAAAGCGGGGTGTCCCTGGTGTCCCTGGCTGCCCTCATTTTTAGTGGGGGGCAGCTGTGGCTGTGATGGCCGAGGGGTGAAGGCGTTGGACTTGAAATCCAATAGGGATTCCCTGCGCAGGTTCGAATCCTGCTCACAGCGATTGGTTTTACCCACGGCTGGATGGAGCGGGGGGCCAGGGTAACCCCGTCCCATAGGGATTTCACTGGCTGGAGAGTGAGAGGGCAGGGAAAGGGCAGTGCTCCTGCACTGGGCACTGCTCTGCTTGTGGATGACGCTTAATTTTTGGCACCCCCTGCCAGGCGTGGCCTCTGTGGATTGAGGCAGTGCTACCCAGCACGGAGGGCAGTGGCAGCCTCCCCAGCTTGGCCACAGCACCCGGGCTGGGATGGTTCCCTCACTGCCAGGAGCAAGGCGCTGCTCAGTGCCCATGGGCAGAGACATGGCACAACCATGGCCAGGGCTGGTCTCCTCCCGGGCGGGGAAGGGGCTGGTGGGGTAAAAGGCAGAGTAGGGGGGCTCTGCTGTCACTACAGCCTCAGGGGGCAGCTCTGCTGTGGTGTGGGGTGCAGGTGCATCCCCCACCTTTGGGGAGGCCCTCCAAGGTAGGCATGAGGTTATCATCACTGGCCCGTGGAGGAGCCGGGTTTGAGGAGGAAAAAGAGCTGGAGATGCTGGGGGTTGAACCCAGGGCCTCTTACATGCGAAGCAAGCGCTCTCCCGCTGAGCTACATCCCCTGCCTGGAGTCTCCCACACCTGGGGGTCCTGCTGCCCCCCTGTTCCTCTTAGTCTCAGTTTAGAGCCAGGGCAGGCACAGCCCATGGCCATGCACAGGTGACATCCCCGCAGCAAGGGAAGAGCAGGGGTGACGTCCCATCTGTGACCATCCACCAGGAACAAACTGAGCTGCCGCAGGTCCCACTCCACCCCAACCAGTTCTGTCAGTACTGCCAGTGAAGGAATGGGTTCCTAGCACCCCACAGGACCCCGGCTCGTTGGTCTAGGGGTATGATTCTCGCTTCGGGTGCGAGAGGTCCCGGGTTCAACTCCCGGACGAGCCCTCCTTTTGGGTACCCCCTGCCCTGGGCGGCACGCGTGGCCCCTGGCTGCGGGGTGGGACCAGTGGCAGGGCAAGGGACCCCCGTGGAGCGGGGAAGCAGCAATGGGGGTGGTGGAGTGCAGCCTGTCACGGTCCAGTTTACAGCCCTGGGCACCAGTGGGAGTGAGGGGACTCAGCCTGAGCCGCTCCCAGCCCTTACACAGGGGGATGTAGCTCAGCGGGAGAGCGCTTGCTTTGCATGCAAGAGGCCCTGGGATCAACCCCCAGCATCTCCATGTCCTTTTGCCTCCCCACAGACCCCTCTCTGCTGCCTGCGACCATGACAGAGCCCCCCAAAAAATCCTGGAGCTGCCTGTGGGCACGGCTGACCTGGCATTGCCTCCTGGCACTCCAAGGAAATGCCCGTGTCCAATTCGCTCCCTGTCCTGGTGCTGCGGAGGCTCCCGGGATCCCTTCCCCGTGATGCTCAAGATGTCCCTTGGCNGACTGCCAGAACCCGTGGGATGGACCACTCATGCCTCCTATCCGGGCACATCCCTGTGGGCAGGATGGACCCCCCAAGCGGGGTGCTGCTGGAGCAGGATGATGTAGCTCAGATCAACCCCCCAGCATCTCCATAACCGTTCCCTCCCCAGATCCCTTCCCACCGACTGTGGGGCTGCCAGAGATCCCCAGGACAGCCCTGGGGCTGCCTCCTGGCACCCCAAGGCTGTGTAGAAATGCTCACAGCTCTTTCCCTCTGTTTTCCTTTCCCACAGGGCTCGGGGTGTCTCTGGGGGTACACTTTGGTGCTCGGGGGAGAAGGTTGGTGGGTGCCTAAAAGGGGGGCTCATCTGAGAGTTGGACCTGGGACTCTTGTACCCTAAAGGAGAATCACACAGCCAGATGAATGAGCTGGGCTGCACTTCTCTGTGGGACAGGACCATGCGGGAGAATCCACTGAGCAACCTGAGACTCTGTCGCCCCTCACCACCCCAGACCCCTTCAGCATCTTTTTCTGTCCTCTCCCGGGTTTGCAAAACCTGGAGAATCCCCGGTATGTGTGTCTGTGGCCCCCTCCTAACCTGGGGCCATCACAGTCCCTGCCTGAGGCATTGCCGGGGGAGGAGGAGGAGGATATCAGGGAGTTCGGTAACACCTATAACTGTGAGCAGGATTTGAAACTGCATAGGGAATCCCTATTGGATTTCGAGTCCAGCACCTTCACTCCTTGGCCATCATAGCCCCAGCTCCGAGGGGGTACATGTAACCCTTGGTCTGGACACCCCCACTGTCCCCCGTGTGCCCCACTGTCATGACAAATGGAAATGGTCCGCAGTGTCCCCACACAGAGCGGGGGTGCAGGAACAGCTATACACCTCGGCTCGTTGGTCTAGGGGTATGATTCTCGCTTAGGGTGCGAGAGGTCCCGGGTTCAAATCCCGGACGAGCCCCACTTTTGCCCCTCCCACCGGCCCCTGACACTCTGCCCGACTCATGGGGGGGACTGGGTGGGATCACAGCCCCACTGACAACCTCTGCGCGGGGCTTGTACCCACAAAACCGCAGCCTGCTCTACTTACCAGCCCTTCCCCCTCTTCTCACTCCCCCCACAGCCCGCGGGCACCCGAGGGACACCCACAGCCTGCAGAGCCTGAACCCCCTTTCCCCAGCCTGGGGGAAGGGGAAGGCAGCTGAGACAGGGATTTTCTGGGACTGAGGAGCACGCCGGGGCAGGGGCTGTGCCGGGGAGGAGCACGCCGGGGCAGGGGCCGTGCCGTGGGGGGATGTAGCTCAGCGGGAGAGCGCTTGCTTTGCATGCAAGAGGCCCTGGGATCAACCCCCAGCATCTCCATGTCCTTTTGCCTCCCCGCAGACCCCTCCCTGCTGCCTGCGGCCATGACAGAGCCCCCCAAAATCCTGGAGCTGCCTGTGGGCACGGCTGACCTGGCATTGCCTCCTGGCACTACAAGGCAGGCAGCAAGGAAATGTCCATGTCCATTTCCCTGCCTGTCCTGATGCTGCAGATGTACCTCATGTCCCTTCCCCGTGATGATTGGGATGTCCCTTGGGATGAGCATCCCTGCTGGAGGGACCATCCCGGTGGGAAGGAGGGCAGTGGGAGCAACAAGGAGAATCTGAACCCTGGGGACCCCCAGAATGCTGGGGTGAGCAGCCAGAGATACGAAACTGAGGCAGTCACCTCGGAGCAGTGCAGATGGGAGTGGTATAGCTCTGCCAGAGCAAGGGGAGGGGCCAGCATGTCCCTGTAGGGCCTGAGATCCTCAAAACCCAATTGGTGTTCCTTACAGGATGTGTTGGTTCCCTGCGCCAAGGGCTCGAATTGGCACTGGGGGTGCTCCCAACTGCAGATAGAGATGGGGTTTGCAGCTGTGGTACCCCAAACCTGGGACTGCAGTCAGGGTCATGGGGGAAGAATGGATGGGCAGGGGGTCAGGTGTTCTCAGGGATACCCAATGGCAGTGGGGCACGTGGGCACCATGGCTCAGCTGGTCAAAGCGCCTGTCTAGTAAACAGGAGATCCTGGGTTCGACTCCCAGTGGTGCCTGGGCCTCTGGCTATTTTTCCTCCCTGTCCCAAACTGGCAGCACTCTGGGGGTCTTGGCCCTGCCCAGAGCAGTGGTGGTTCCCACCCTTTTGCCCAGGTGACCTCACTCCGAGGGTAAGAAGTTTCCTTCTGCTTCCTCTGCCTTGGAAACTCACAGTTGGGAGATGACCCAAAATGTCTCCAGAACCCAGGGAGTTCAGGAAATAATTCGATGCTGCCTGGACCCCCCACCATCTTCCCTATTTCTTTGCACAGCTGGTGCCGAATCGTGTAGGAAAAGAGAGGAGAGAGGCTGGGTGTGGGTGAGTGATGGAGAAGCCTGGTGCACACACTTCTATGGCAAAAAATAAATGCTACGTTGCCCTTTGCCACCCTCTGAACACAGAGGGGAACATGGAGAGGGGCAAACAGATCACAAACACTTGCTTTCCTGCCTCCCTCTGACGGGCTGCCATGGCTCTGCCTGCCCAAAGGACACCCTGCTCACCAAAGGATACCCTGAAGAACCAGCCCCAGTTTTGCAGTCTGTGGTCAAGAAAGGGGAAAAAATCTTGCAAAAAAACCCTAGACACAGGGGACGAGGTGGCCGAGTGGTTAAGGCGATGGACTGCTAATCCATTGTGCTCTGCACGCGTGGGTTCGAATCCCACCCTCGTCGGGTTCCTCGGGACCCCACGACCGGAAGAGAAGTTTTTGGTGCAGCCCCCAGTGTCGTTCTGTCCTCTGTGTTTTGCTCTGCCGTATTAAGAGCACATGACCTCTGCCTCTGGATTGCTGCTCCAAAGGGGTGAACCTGCCCCTGGTTTCTCAGGGACTGGCATCGCCCTTCTGTACAAGGTGCTGTGCCCCACGCTCCGATGCAGGAGCAGGATGCAGTCACCATCCCTCTCCATTCCCTGATCCCACCTGCCATCTGCTCTCCACCTCTTCTCCAGGCAAAACACCAAACTGTGGGCAGGGAAGGTGAGGACCTGGGCATCCCTGGGTATCTCCGTTGTGCCAGTGGGAGACAAAAGCCATCCTGGGTGTCTTGCTGAGCAATCACCACGTCCCAGGGGTGCTTGTTCTGGAGATGGTGTAGCTGCCATGTGTTGGCAGCTCCCTCCTCTGTCTGCAGCAGTGCAGACACAGAAAGAACAGGGTGAGCTATGGCAAGATGAAAAGGAAAGAGGTAAAATCACCTCTGGAATCCCAGAGGTCTTGCAGAGAAGGAAGCCCTGCATTTGGCACAGTGTGTCTGTGCTTCAGTGCACCTGGGAAAATGCATCGTGCCAGCCTTGCCAGTGCCTTCCCTACTCTCTACTCCTTTCCACTGATGAAATATGTCATGGCTTCAAGGCAAGGTGAAGGTGCTCAGGCTTAGCTGCCCACACTTTTTTTGACCTTCCCTGTAGCCACCTTTCGGTCCCATGCTTTGGGGAGATGTGGGGACCAGCAGGGTGCTGCTTCCCCTCTGTCAGCTTCTTCTGAGCCAGAAACCATGATCAGGCAGCAGGGAAATACCAGCCCTATCTTGTTCTGCTGCCATGAGATGCTGTGGTGCTTGGACAGCTCTGCCACCCTGGGAAAGAGGGATGTCCCTGCCTGGACAGCCAGGTGCTGGGGAAAAGGCATGGGTTTGAGTATAGCCTGAGAGAAAGGTCAACTTAGAGCTGGAGATGGTGAAATGGGCCAGGGTGGTGGGTGCAGGGCTATGGTGGCACATGGCACGGGTGTTGCTGTCACAGGATGGGACCTGGGGACTTGCATGGCAGAGGCATCTGGGAGGGGAGCCAAACTGGCTGGAGGAGGACACCCTTCAGCCCCGCCCTGGCACACGCATGTCCCTGCCCTGGTGATTGTGTGACGAGTCCTCCTGAAGGGAATGTGCCAGCATTGGTGATGCTGTGGAGCATCAGCCCACCCAGGGACCTGGCAATTATAGAGGGATCATGTGGCGGCATGAAACTGGATCATCCGTAGCCCCAGGACAGCACCTGGCAGCCAGAGCCTGGATCTCCCCAGTGGCACCTGCTGGGCTCTGCTCCCTGGGCTGCACATGGTGGCCCTGGAGCACCCTGAGTCTGCCCTGACAAGGACAAAGGCAGCCAGGATGCTCCGTGCCTGGGTCTGTCTGCGTCAGGATGCTGCCTCCTGGCACTGGGGTGTCCCGCTCATCCATCAGCCATCTGGGAGTGGTCCCTGCATGTCCCACTGCTGGGAGGCAAGCCTTGGGCTTGGCTCTGGATGCAGTTGTTCCTTGGAGATGGGATGCAGTGAATCTGCTGCTGCTCTAAATGTGTCCTTGCCTTTGGCTTTCAGGAGAAATTCTGGGACAGGGGCAAGCTCTTGCCCTCCAGCTGATCTCAGAGAAATCCAACCCTTGGGTTGCTGGAAATCAAAATGCCAGGTGGGGTAATTGGAGTTGCAAAGCGCTGCTGAGGCTGATGATGGGAAGGGAACCACATGGATTATTGGTCCTGGACCATGTTTCTTCTCATGTCCTTGCCTGCAGGGAAAGGCAGGGCTGAGGTTGCCACACATCCTGGATCCATGCAGAACTTAAGAAAATGGGTCTGACATATTTGGTTTAGTTACATTTTCTCAGGTTTGAGGTTCCTCCAGAGAAAGTCACATCTCAAGCAGAAAGTGTTCATTCCCTGAAATAAACAGGTGTGGGGGAAAAAATGGTCCTTGTTTATCTCCCAAATACCTGCTCTTTCCCCTATGGTTTTCCTTTTTTAAAAATCTTGTTCTTTACACAAATCTGACTATTTTAAATCCCTGACCTGTGTCTTTTGTTTCCCCTGTCTCCTTTTCCAGGAAAAGGACTTGTTTTAGTCCACAGATCTGCTCAAATTCAACAACATTCCCTTTGCAAGTGCCCCGTTGCATTTATCTCAAACGTTGCTGCATTGCTGGGTATTATTCCGGGACATGATGTCCTGATGTGAGCAGAACCACAAGGTACTGGATTGCAAAACCAAGACACACAGTGAGGCTGCAATCCAGAAGATCCCAGTCTCTGCCTGGAAGCCTGGGAGGGAGTCACCCAGGGAGGGCTGTTTTCCCGGGATCACAAGAGTGCACAGAGGCACAAAAAAAACCCCCAAAAAAGATATGGAACCTGGTTAATGAAGGGGAAGAAACCCTGACTGGTAGAATTAAATAATCCTCAGGCTGTGGGTCCAAAGTGCACTTGTGGCATCAATTTGTTATTTAAGAGTGGTGCAAGAAGCAGCAAGGTAAGGCTTAATAATACACAAGAAAATGAATAAATAAATAAACAATGAAACCTCATCTTTTCCTGCTCACCAAATCACCATTTAGGAGGCTGTGATGAGCCCACAGCCTCCTGCCTTACTCCAGGAGCTGACGGGCTTCTTCTCCCTGAAGCATGTGTCCTCCACTGCACCTTGGAAAAGCTGATTTACTTTTTCCCTTTCCAGGATGATGGTACAAAACAGCTGAGTTTGATCCCAGAACCTTGGGAAGGCTCTTTGACCCTGGCAGGCAGGGCAGGAAAAGAGTTGCTAGGGACCATTCAGTGTGATCAACCATGGCCAAGTCATTCTTAGAACTAAAATGAACCCCAAAACAAGGCACATCTTTAACACGATGCTGACAGCCCCACGCATGCATAGTACGTGTCCCAGTACTGCCAGAGTTTATTCTGGGGCAGAAGATGTTTATGCCTTCATCTGGTGTGAAATGAAAAGCCTTTTCCAAACTTTCCTTGCCCTTAGAGCCCTATGCCTCATGCCCCTGTTTGGGACCACGTCAGTGACTCCCTCTCCCATCTTGGGGGTGATTCACGTTTAAGTGCAGGTTGGGATGTTTGGGGCTGTTTAGTAGCTAACAGGCTTCCAGCAGAGCAACCCGGTGTCACACCCTGTAATTAACCGCATCTTAATGATGTCCCTCCATCATGAGGAAGCAGAGCTGTGACCTTCTGGCATATCCAAAGAGCGGGATGGAATGGCTCTTGAAAGTCATCTCCCTGCACAAAACTGGTCGCTTTCAGTGCATGTCACCTCTGGGGGTGGATTTCAGAGCCCATGATCACTTTGCTCTTACAATTTGATGTGCCTTCCCAGAAGGATTCATACCCCAGGTGTGAGGAATAATTACAAAAAAGAGGTAAAATCCTTTAAGTGGATCCAAACCCATAATGATTTGCTGATGCTGGGTTAGCTCAGGTCCCTGTGGCTGCATCAGTAATATCCAGAACCCTCACCCCTGCAGTCCCTCAGTTTTCCTGCCATCTATGGGACTGCAGGCTTTAACTCCGAATGGATGCTCCTTATGTTCAGTTTACATCCCCAGTCTCACCTCAGGTGCACCAAGAAGCTGAAAGGTTGTGCTGAGAGGAAGGTGGGGATGTGCCTGCCCTAAATTCTGCTGAAACAGTCTCCTGCCTGGTGGCATAAAGACCTAAAATGTCCTTTGGCTCTAGGAAGGAAGGTAATTAATGCCTGTAGCCCGAATCATTTCAATCTTACTCAGTTTTAAATAGAAGCAAAACATGACAGATGAAAGAGGGAACTGTTTAATCAGCTGGGGGAGCTTTCCAGGAGAAAACTGCTGATTGTTGGGAAGTTTCAGGCGGAAGGTACGCACCTGCTCCCCCAGGGGGCCGGGCCACCCTATAAAACTACAGGGACAGTGCCTGGCCCCACCGCCTGTTCCCAGCTGCTGCCGCTGCCGCCTCCACCTGGGTAAGTCAAGGCAGGCTCCATCTTCTCCCCACCAGGCTCTTACCTGGTTCCCCACAAGAGTTCGAGGTTTGTTACCTGCCTCCCTTCCACCTGCGGGGGACATTGGGAAAGGGTGCGTCTCTGCCCTAAAATGAGGAGTGCAAGGGGTTGCAGGGTCTGCAGTCATGTAGCCAGCTGCACCCTGCATGATTGCCTTGATGAAAAAGGGGAAAAAAAGTTAGAATAGGACCTTCCCAGGCTGCAAGTATTGATGTGTTCCTGTTTATGGAAGGGCATCAAACGTCCCTTGTATCTCGGGATGGGATAGCTCAGCTCACATTGTATTGATTTAAGTGGGCTTTGCTATAACTAGATGCATCTTAGTGAGCATCTTGCTGCAGACTGTCAGCTCAGAGCAGGAGTGGGTCTGCTCTCTGTTCTCAGCACCCAGTGCTTCCAGCTCCCCCAGACCTGCTGCTCAAACCAAGCTCCTCTTGTTCTCCCAAGCAGTTTATGGGGCAAGGGAGGGGGGAAGTCGGCTCCTGCCCGTTTGGAAAGCCTTCCTTTGGCGTTTCCAAACCATCCAAACTCACTCCCCAGCTCACTCTGCCACACCTCCTATTAGGGGAGCTGCTGCGTGAGGTCTCAGGAGGCACGCACCAGCCTCTGCCTTGCCTTTACACCCTGGCTCTGGCTTTCAGGTGCACGTCCTCACCGAGCCATGCCCTGCTACGACCTGTGCCTGCCGTCCTCCTGCGGCCCCCGGCCACTGGCCACCAGCTGCAACCAGCCCTGCTTCCGCCGCTGCAGGGACTCCACGGCCATCATCCAGCCGCCCACCGTGGTGGTCACCCTGCCCGGGCCCATCCTCAGCTCCTTCCCGCAGAACACCACGGTGGGCTCCACGGCGTCGGCGGCGGTCGGGAGCTACCTGCGGTGCTGCGGGATCCCCGTGGGCTCCGGCGGTGCCCGTGGGCTGGGCAAGGTGGGACTGCTGTGCCTGGGCAGCGGGCTGTAGGGGTGTGCCCGGCCGCGTCGGGATGGACGAACGAAGCACAAGGACCAAGACTAGGGAAGAGGACTAAGGAGATGCCCCTGGGTTGCCCAGCTGTGGGGGGCACCCACAGTCCCCCCCAGGAGAAAGGGAGCCCCGCAAGCTTGTCGCTCCAGACCGTGCCTCTGTATGCCTTTCTCTTGACAAGCCTTACTTTATATTTCCATGCTGCTGGCTGGGCATAAATGCTTCTAGCAGGCTGTAGGCGGCACATTATAGTCATGGGGTGGTGGGGAGGAGGATCACCTTTTAGGGATTGGCTTGTCCTGTAATGGGGTTTATCCATTTCTTTACTGAGCGCTGGAAATGCATTTCTTACACTCTAAACTGGTTTACTCTCCTTCTCATTAAAGTCATGCTACATCATAGACTGAGTCTTCTGGTGTTCCTTGTTCTGGGGTCTAGAGGGGTGACCTGCTCTGGGGGCAACTTGTTGCTGGCGGGGAGGGTTCTTTTTTATATGAAATTGGGGTTTTTGCTGCACAGCTCTTCACTGTGTGGTTTTCTACAACCAGCCTGAAGGCAACTTTCTCAGCCTGGAAAACTCTCCTGCCCCACAGCAAGCACCTGCTTGGAGGTGAGAAATTCCTGCAGGAGCAGACTTACGGCCTGTTCCCTTCAGAAGCAGGGATCACAAAGGTTTGATATTTCAAAATGGCATTTACCCTGCATTTCACAGTGATTGTTTTGACTGAGTTAAGGAGGATGGACATGGGGTCAGGGAAAAAAAGTTAGAAGTGGGAAGTGCTCCTTTGGATGGGCATCCTATGCCCAGCTCACCTAATGTTTAATGGGTGGCAATGAAGGGTAAAAAAAATTCTTAAGATGTACTAGAGCAAGACCAGACCTCAAAGATTAGGCTCTTCATTCTTGCTCTTTGCTACAGGATGCCTAACCTGGATACAGGTGCACCTTGTCCTGCAGTCCATGACAACAGGAGCATCCCCATCCCCATCAGAGAAAAAGGAGTTTCTGCCATGTGAAATGCAGGGCAGGGTTATCATCCAGGTTCACTCTGGACCCAGAGCTGATGATCTTAAGGATCCTTTCCAACCTAAATGGTTCTATGATTTGGAAGCCCAAATTTGTGGAGAGCTGTGGATGAACGCTGATAGCTTAGAGGTGGCATGGGGAGAGGCACCCTGAGATTTCTCAGAGACACCAAATGCTATGGATACTCCAACCTGTGGTAATGTCACCAGGAAAAATAATAATAAGGACATAAAGAAGAAACTATAATTTCCCTGTGTGCTTCAAATACAGAGGCAAGGGCAACAGCAGGTCAGGGAGCTTTCTTCTGTTGATGACTGGAGAGACATGCAGGTTCCATGCTTGGGAGCTGGTCAGTTAGAGGGGGACAAGGCTTTTCCCAAGGACTACAACCCCAGACTTGGGAATCAGAGAACTATTGTTTTATTGATAGTGGACATGGCTGTCTCTGGGAGAAGATGTCAGGCATTGAGTAAAGCCTCTTTTTAAGATGCCATGTATCATCAGGCAGAATCTTTTCAGCTGATGGAAGGAGGAATAGCAGTATTTGCATAAAGCTTATGAGTGTTTATAATGAAGGATTATGCTGAGGTAGAAAGCATGCTGATCTTCAAAACTCTTTGACTAAGCCTGACTGGTTTTATTGCTTGGGAGATCTTTGCAGAAGTGCTCCTAATTCAGAGAGAACTTGTGTGGAAATGCCTCATCAGCCAGAGCACTGAGGGAAAGGAGGTGTGTTCAAGGACTGCTTAGGTATTTTTAGCCCAGCTCTGGAAATTGTCTGCAGAGATTGGATGCAAAATTCTGAAGGGAAAAAAAAAAGAGGAAAAGCATTTGAATTCCAGCAAAAGTTTTGTTGGGAAGCTGTAGGGCTCTGGGGTTTGTGCAAATGCCTTCCACCAGCCTGTTGCTTGGGACAGTCCTGGATGATGCAGGTGGAGAGAACAATGGCATTTTCATGTAGCTTTTCACTGAATGACTCCACTGATGAGGTTATACAGATTTTAATTCTTTTTTTTTTTTTTCCTGAAAATCCAGTGTGTCCAAAAATCCACACAGATCCTTGATTTGACTTGAAAATTGTGATGCTTTAGTGCAGACAGTCAGCGAAGTGAGGACCTCAGTGCCCTGCAGGGCTCCCTGTCCCAGGGACTGTGTCTCCCACAAGTGCCTTGACTCCAGCTGGGAGCTGTACCACCTTGGCTCCCAGCTCAGGAGCCATCCTGAATTCATGCCACCACAAAGGCCCCCCAGCCAGGATTTGCCCAGGGCAGGACCCCACAGACCTGCTGATCAGGCCCTAAAATACAGGTTCCCGCAAAGGCAGTGCAGGCAAAGGCCCTGGTGAGAAACAGGGAGCTACAGACTGAGACTGGGATGAAAAACAATGCTCAGCAGGTGGAAGTGTGCACAGGGAGAGAAACAGCTGGGTCCTGGGATTTGGTCCCATCATTGCCCACATACAGCTTTCAAAAGCAGCAGAAGCATTTCTGAGAAGAGCCTGGAGTATATCCCCGGTGCAACTCTCTGGCCATGCCTGTTGAGTTTCGTGTCTCCTGCTCAGTTGCTTCATGACCTTGGAGGAAACTTTCCCCGGGTAGTCTCTCAGTATCCTCCTGGTCCTGGAGTGTGGGTGCCTCCCCACCCTGGGGATGGATGAGGTGGGAAGGAGGAGGGGAAGTCATTATTTGAGGAGGAACAAGTGGAGAAGCACAGAGAGTTGTTATGGAAAGGGGATGATTGGTGTGAATACCAAGCGAGTGGGATCATCCGGAGTGGAGACTTTGTCAGGGGAAATTTAGGTTAGATATTAGGGAAAGATTCTTCCCCAGAGGGTGGTCAGGCACTGAACAGGCTCCCCCAGGGCACTGGTCATGGCCCCCAGACTGCCAGAGCTTAAGGAGCATTTGGACAGAGCTCTCAGGCACATGGTGGCATTCTTGGGATTGTCCTGTGCGGAGCCAGAAGTTGGACTTGATGGTCCATATGGTTCCCTTTCAACTCAGGATATTCTGTGACTCTATGGAAACCCCAGGCAGCATGGTGCTGGTGACAGGGATGGAAGGGTTGGTGGTGGCTGGATCACTGATGGGCCAACCCAGCACATCAATCCATGGCTTCTTTGCTATCACATTCAGATGAGAAGCCAAAACTTGTGGTGCCTCACAGCAGTGGGAGAGGATGAAGAGACAGATCCACCACCTGTGCCTTGGCTCGTTTGTAAAAGGTGTATCCCAGACCAGCACCCGGACACTGAGCTGAGGGCAATGCTGGGAGGGCAAGCTGGCATCCTCCTCACTGGGGCAAGGACTGCTGGCCAGAGCACTTGGGGACACACATCCAGGAGCCAATCAGGTGAGAGACAGAGCCCCTGGAGCTGGGAGCCTGCAGGCATGGCAGGTGGAGACAGTGCTTGTGTGGCCCATCCCTGGAAGTGTTCAAGGCCGGGTCAGATGGGGCTTGGAGCAACTTGGTCTAGTGGGAAGTGTCCCTGTCCATGGCAGGGGGGGTTGGAATGAAATGGTCTTGCAGATCCTTTCTACGCCAATCCACTCTCTCATTCTGTGAAAAATCTTGCAGTGAAATTTCCCACCAAAGCAGAGAGGACACCTTCTCTTCAGCTTTAGGAAGGGGAGAGAAAGTGGTTGTATGGCCAAGATAAGAGGGAGAAGGCACTGCTGAGGACATCCCACCTCAGGCACCCACAGATCGAGTGCAGGGCAGGGGCTGCTGTTCCTTAGGGTGCCCTCCCCCCCATGCCTTGGGAGCCAGACAGGCAATAGTTCTGGCAAGGGCTCCAGTTCTTCCCCAGGGCTGGAAAACCAATAAGGCAGGAAAATAACAGGCTGCCCACATGTGTGAGTCATGGGGGAAGAAGCAGGCAAATCAAAAGGCACTGGTATCCCAGTCTGGCCCTCCTGGTGCTCCCTGTGGTAAAGGAGCTTGCATCCCAGTGAGCCTGCAGCCCTGTTGGCTCTGTGTCTCACCCTGGGCCCAAACCATCAACACACATTGCTCCTGGCTGTCCTACACCCTCTTCTCCTCCCAGATTTTGCTGTGGGTGGCAGCCCTGGGGGAGAGACAGGGATGAGTGCAATGGAAGCAGAGCCTAAATCCCAACAGGGGCCTATGAGGAAATTTTAGTTTTAAACTTGAGAATTGTTTAATTAAACATCCCAGGGCTGCTAAATCACATTTCCTGAGAGGTGCCTGCGCATTTCCCGAAGAGGAGAAGGGTGATGTGGCTATTGCTGTGTGAGGTGGCTGCTGTCAGTGCTGGGTGTGTGGGGCTGAAGGAGCCAGGTGTCCACAGGGGGTTACAAGCCCTAGAAATCACGGGGTGCAGTGTTACCCTTGCCCTCTCCCCCCCAGACATCTGTGATGTGAAGGGCAGGGGAGAGGAGCAAGGCTGTGGCTGAACTGTCCTCCCAGGTCACCTCAGTCAGTTCACGGGATTTGGATGGAGGGACTCCCTGCCCTGGCACGGCCTCGGATACAATCAGCACTAGGGGCTTGCTGCTGCCTGAAAGTCAGCTCTTCACCCTGTTTTCCCTGCGGGAAGGGGGTTCCCCACCAGCTGGAGCTACCACAGCAGCTTATGTTCCTGACCCAGCACAGCTACAGGCAGCCCAACCCTCGGGAGCTGTGTCCTGAAAAATTCCCCATGTCCTGCCCTGGAGCTGCCCCCCCAGTCCTGTCACCCCATGGCACCCATAGGAGCCCCAGCCCCAATACTCTGCTGACCCCCATGGCTGGCATCTCCTGGGGGCTGGGGAAAAAGAATTGATGGGAGAATTTGCTGCTAACCCAGCACTCATAGCTCCTGTCCCTTGACCCAAAGCCACACTGGGATCTGTGAGGCAAAGGAGAGAGGTATCATTAACTCTGGAACCATGTAGAAGAGGTCTCTGTGGGGTGGTGGTCGGAGATGGGGGCACCAAGGAGCCTTCACCCTGTGCCCAGTGCCATGGGGGAAAAGAGGACATGGGCCAAGGGCAGGGGGAATGGCTCCGCCTTGGCCCGTGTGTCTAGGGGTATGATTCTCAAATCAGGTGTGAGGTCCTGGGATCAACACCCAGATAAGCCCTTCTTTTGGGCACTCACCTGCCCCTGGTGCTCCTGGGGCTGTGACATGGGTTGGAACAGCAGTGCCCCAGCATAGTAGGGTTGGTCACACATCCCAGCCAGGCACATTCCTGTGGGCAGGATGGAGCCTCACGGGTGGGTAGGGAGTGCTCCTGCAGCAGGGGGATGTAGCTCAGCGGGAGAGCGCTTGCTTTGCATGCAAGAGGCCCTGGGATCAACCCCCAGCATCTCCATGTCTTTTTCCCTCCCCAGATCCCTCCCTGCTGCCTGCGGGGATGACAGAGCCCCACAAACAGCCCCGGGGCTGCCCCCTGGCATGGCTGATGTAGAAATGCTTCCTCAACGCTGTGGATGTGCTGTAGAAAACCACAGCCTCAGCTGTACCCCTCTATCCAAAATGCGGAGGATAGAGGGGCTGGGGATGCAAAAGGAGTGCAGCACACCAGCCTGTGGGGTGTAGGGATAGGCTTCTCATGTTTTGGGTGCAAGACATCCTGAGTTCAACTGCTGGATAAACATTGCTTTGGATAGAACCCATCCTTTGGATACAACCCCTCCTTTGTAGAAAGCCTCTGCTTTGGAGACAACCCTTCCTTTTAGGACAACCCCTCCTTTGTGGATTGCACTCCTGCTGCTCTCTGACAGCCAGATGCAAGGGAGGATCACTCCCAGCTGCCCGCGAACAGCACCCCGTGGGGTGATCGTAGGGTCTCTCATCTCACTGACTACTTTTTTAGGAAATGTAGACACGACCGCTGCAGTGTCAGGGATCACATGTCCTCTCGCAGACCCCCACAGACAGGGGATGTAGCTCAGTGGGAGAGCGCTTGCTTCGCATGTAAGAGGCCCTGGGTTCAATCCCCAGCATCTCCACTTTTTCCTTTTTGGTGGTGTTTTTTTTTGTGTGTGTTTGTTTTCTGGTTTGGTTTTGTTTGTTTATGGGGGTTTTGTTTGGTTCGGTTTTGTTTGGTTTTTTTTCCCCCGACAGCCCCAGCTCCTCCACGCGGCAATGACGATAAACTCCGCTTTTCACACCGGGAAGGCTTTCCCAAAGGGCATTCCCCGCACNACTGAGCGGAGCCACAGCCCCGATAGTGCCCGGGGGGCTCAGCCCCGACAGTGCCCCTCTCGCCGGGACAAAGGGGCACACAGGGCACAGCGGGGGTGGCGGCAGGGAAAGGGGGGCTGCTGCCTCCCCCACTCTCCCCCCCAAGTCAGAGAAGGGATTGCGGCTGTGATGGCCGAGAGGTGAAGGCGTTGGACTCGAAATCCAATAGGGATTCCCTGCGCAGGTTCGAATCCTGCTCACAGCGATCGGTTTTACCCAGCGCCCCGATACCCGCGGTGCCCACACTGGGGGTCCCGGGAAGAGCTGGTATGGGGATGGGGGTGTCATTGGTAGCCGAGGCACTCTCAGCCCTCTCCCCCTCCTCCTCCCGCTCCCTGGGGAGCAGCTCAAGACCCCGACAGTGCCTCAGGCAGGGACTGTGATGGCACCGCAAGAGAGGGGCACTTGCACACACACACCTGGAGTTGTCCAGGTTTTGCAGACCCAGGAAAGGACAGAAAAAAAGATACTGTGGGGAAGGGCAACATTTTCCCCGATTGCTAGGTGGATTTCGCCCCGCATGGCCCTGTCCCACATTCCTGGGAGAGCAGTGCAGCCCGGCTCCTTTGCCCAGCTCCCGGACGCGTTTTTAGGCATCAACAACCCTCCCCCTTCCCGGCTGCTTCCGATGTTCTCCCCGAGCAATGTGGTGAAGGAAAACAGAGGCCTTCCTTGTCCCACACAGGGGAGGGAAAGAGCCGTGGGCATTTCTACACAGCCTTGGGGTGCCAGGAGGCAGCCCCAGGGCTGTCGTGGGGATCTCTGTCATCCCCGCAGCCAGCGAGGAGGGATCTCTGAGGACGCAAAAAGGACATGGAGATGCTGGGGGTTGATCCCAGGGCCTCTTGCATGCAAAGCAAGCGCTCTCCCGCTGAGCTACATCCCCTCCTCCTTGGGCAAGGAGAGGGGCCCTGGGGTGCTCAGGATGGGGAGGGGGATTCCTTGGTTCGGGGTCCATCCCCAGACGCACCGGCTCGAGATATTTCTGTTACCACTCCATGATTAAATTGCTTTAAGGATCCCGACGTCTGAGACTTTGCAAGGGGAAACCCGGGGCGGAGGAGGTGAGGAAACCCTCGTTGAGAGGGGGTGAGAGCGGGATGTGCCGGAAGCCAAGTGGGGCCCCCGTTGGGGAACCGGAGCCGTCCACGGGGAAAGGGGTTTCGGTCCCAGCATCAAGTCTGGACTGGTTGAGAGTGTGACTGCCAGAGTGCTCCTGAATGGTCAGACTGGAAAGCTTCTTTAACACACCCCAAAAACAGAACCTTGGCACTGCCGGGAGCACCCGCTCCGCTCTGCGGTGCCCCGAGCTGCCTCAATCAGCCCTTTCCCACCCATCCTCCTCCTGCCTTCCTGTCCACGCATCTGTCAGCACGGACCTTGGCAGTCCATCCTGCCCACAGGGATGTGCCCAGATAGGAGGCATGAGTGGTCCATCCCACGGGTTCTGGCAGTCACCCCGCGGTGCCACGCAGAGGCAGGGACGGTGGGTGTGGAAAAAAATGGGGCTCGTCCGGGATTTGAACCCGGGACCTCTCGCACCCAAAGCGAGAATCATACCCCTAGACCAACGAGCCGGGGTGAGCAGCCCCGCAGTGCCCCCCCAGCCTGCGGGTCCCCGATGGTTTCGGGGTGGGGAGTGTGGGAAGCGATGCGGGATCGTGGGAAGCGGTGCGGAGCGGTGCGTGGCGCGGGTGAGGCTGCGGGTGCAGCGGCGCTTTGTCGGGGAGCGGGGAAGTGTCCGGAGTGTCCCCATGGAGAGTGAGGGGGGTCAGAGAGAACTGGTCACTCCGGCTCGTTGGTCTAGGGGTATGATTCTCGCTTAGGGTGCGAGAGGTCCCGGGTTCAAATCCCGGACGAGCCCTCCTTTTGGCTGCCAGCAGGGATGGTCATGCCAAGGGACATCTTGAGCATCACGGGGAAGGGATCCCGGGAGCCTCCGCAGCACCAGGACAGGGAGCGAATTGGACACGGGCATTTCCTTGGAGTGCCAGGAGGCAATGCCAGGTCAGCCGTGCCCACAGGCAGCTCCAGGATTTTTTGGGGGGCTCTGTCATGGTCGCAGGCAGCAGAGAGGGGTCTGTGGGGAGGCAAAAGGNTAAGCGAGAATCATCCCCCTAGACCAACGAGCCGGGGTGTGTAGTTGTTTCTGCACCCCCGCTCTGTGTGGGGACACTGCGGACCATTTCCATTTGCCATGACAGTGGGGCACACGGGGGACAGTGGGGGTGGCGGGGGCAGGGCCTCGTGTCTCTCCTCTAAGGGGTGAGTGGGGCTGTGGTGGCCGAGGGGTGGAGGTGTTGGACTCGAAATCCCATAGAAATCCCACAGGGACTTTTCTGCTCAGGTTCGGATCCTGCTCACAGTTACAGGCTTTATGCAGTGCCCGCTGTAGGGGTCCCCGTAGTCCTGCGAGGAGCAGTGCCTGTCCCATCCAGTAGACACAGCCTGTTGCTGAGCTCAGCAGATCTTTTTCTTCATGTGGCATCGCCTTCTTGTCGCAATTAATTGGTGCGAATGAGTAATTAGTGCTGTCAGCTGGCCCCGGTGATCACGCAGAGCTCTTGTGCCCAGAGCCGCTTCAGGCACAGCAGGGCAAGCACCATGGTGTTTATCCAAGCCCCTTTCTGTCCCCTGGCCACAGATCGATGCAGTTAATGAGAAACCCCGGCTTGGGAAAGAGGCAACAGGTCGGGTGTTTGAGAGGGTTTTGCTCCACAGAGGGACAGGAAAGGGCAGGAAGCCCACAGGGTGCAAAGAGCCGAGCTGCGGGGTGCAGGCAGATCCCAGGACCATGGCCAAGCTGGTGGAGTGCGTCCCCAACTTCTCAGAGGGGAATAACAAAGAGGTGAGGGAGTGCGTGGAAGGGCTGAGGGGTGGGTGATGCTGGGGTGCTGACAGAGCGGTACCCACTGCCAGACTCTGCTATGCCTCCTTTGAAATGCTGTGCACCTTTCACTGCCTGGCTAGTGCCAAAAATGCCTAAGGGCAGCCTCGGCTTCCTTTTGGCACCTCGGTGAGAAGTGGAGGGTTCAGAGCATCAGACCTCCCTCTGCCACTGTCTGCAGGTTGCTGTAGCAGTAGGTCTTGGGGGGTCTGGGACACCCCCATAGAGAAATATCACTTGCAGTTGTTCTGCCAAATGATGCTGTCCAGGTTAATGAAATGTGTCCTGGGCATCCATCCTAGGCTGGACTTTAGCCCTCCTAGGGGCAGGGGAGTTCAGCAAACCCAAAATGGCTGTAAAAACACAGCTTCTCCAAGGGAACAGGCTTTGCAGAGCCAAATCTGTTTGGAAAGCTGGCTGGAGACTGTATCTGCAGGAACAGTGATTTGTGACAGCGCTCTCTACATGCAGCAGTGGTCGGGTGTCTCTCCCCCACCACAGCGAGTTTGGGGCTTGCTGGGAGCCAGGGGTACCCCAAACCCCCTGGGTGGGAGTGGCATGCTCCTGCCTTTGGATTCTGCATCTTCTGCAGGACAGGGCTGTATCCCCACTGATCATCCTCAACCCCTGCACCAGTGGGAAGGGGGGGAGCTGAGAAGATGTCCCCTCCCTTGAAGAGCTGCAGCCGTGGTGGGGACCCAGCCAGCTCAGCCCCCTTGCTCCTGTCCACTATCCGGCAGGTGATTGATGCGGTGGGACAGGCCATCTCCCGGACACCGGGCTGTGTGCTGCTGGATGTGGATGCAGGAGCCTCCACCAACCGCACTGTCTACACCTTCGTGGGGTCCCCTGAAGCCGTTGTTGAAGGGGCACTGAGTGCAGCCCGAGTGGCTGGGCAGCTCATCGACATGAGCCAACACACGGGTGAGCTTGGGGGCAGCACAGGAGCTGCTCTGGCATGGGGCATCCCAGCTGCTGGTGACCGTGCATGACACCTCACCCCACCTGCAGCCAGAAGTGCTGCTGGGATAGGTGGGTGGTGGGAGCAAAGTACTTAATGCCTCCTGTCCCTGGATCAGATAGACATTATTGCCACAAACACACCTTTTCCAGAGGGAGGTGAGGCACTGGAACAGGCTCCTCAGGGGAGTGGTCACAGTCCCAAGCTTGCCAGAGTTCAAGGAGTGTTTGGATGATGCTCTCAGGCACATGCTGGGATTGCTGGGTTGTCCTGTGCAGGGCCAGGGGTTGGACTTGATGATCCTTGTGGGTTCCTTCCGGCTCAGGTTATTCTGTGATTCTATGATTTCCTCCCAGTGACTGTGTCCAATCTGAAATACTGTGGCAAAGGACCATTCTCCCTCCTTGTCTGGTTGCTCTTCCCAACTCCCACCCCTATATCTGCCCTGCTACCAGGTGAACACCCTCGGATGGGGGCCCTGGATGTCTGCCCCTTTGTGCCAGTGATGAATGTCAGCATGGAGGAGTGTGTCACCTGTGCTCACATCTTCGGACAGCGCTTGGCAGAGGAGATGGGGGTACCTGGTGAGCAGAGGCAGGAGCCTCTCCTCATTCCATCCCACCCTGCATGATTCCAAGGGTTAGAGAAAGTGCCAGCCCCTGCCCAGAGGTGCTCAGCTCAGGCTCTGTCTTGCAGTTTACCTGTACGGAGCGGCGGCACGGGAGGAGAGCAGGAAAGCCCTACCCTCCATCCGTGCTGGGGAGTACGAGGCACTCCCCGAGAAGGTGAGCCTGGCAGTGCCTGGCTGCGTGGCACAAGTTGGGCCTGAGCTAAGCTGTATGTCCCTGGCTTCAGGGAGGATGCTGGGAGCTGGCATAGCCCCTTTGCACCAAGAGGAGCTGGTGACACACTTTGTGTGCTGCTGAACATGGAGGTGGTCATGTCAGATGCAGGCTGGGGAGGGAGAGGCCATCCCTGGGAGGGTGGCTTGTGCTGCTTGGTGGTGCCAGCCCACACGCTCTCTTCCCTCCTCCCCAGCTTGCCAAACCAGAGTGGGCTCCTGATTTTGGGCCCCCAACCTTTGTCCCCCGGTGGGGGGCCACGGTGACGGGCGCCCGGACCTTCCTTATCGCGTACAACATCAACCTGCTGTGCACCAAGGAGCTGGCTCACCGCATCGCCCTCAACATCCGCGAGCAGGGGCGCGGCCCCGACCAGGTACCCCCGTGCTGGTGACATGCCAGCAGCACACCCGCTTGCCCCCTCACCTCCTGGGCCATGCCCTGAATGTGGCAGTTGTTGGCAGCCCGGGCGCTTGAAGAAGGTGCAGGGTATCGGCTGGTATTTGGAGGAGGAGAATATAGCCCAGGTTTCGACGAACCTGCTGGACTTTGAGACCACGCCACTCCATACTGTCTATGAGGAGGTCTGCCAGGACGCGAAGGTGCGTGACATGGGGTCCTTGTTCCAGGGGGGGCTTCACAGGGGATGTCTCCCTCCAAGGTTTTCTCCTCGTCCCCAAGTCAGGCTCTGCTTTATCTCATGCTTAGCTCAGCCAAAGTCCTGAACAGCATGAAAACCCTTCTAACTCAGCACCTTGCTACTAGCCCCCAACTCCTTTGCTGAAGGCTTTGTTATGAGCTTCCCCAGTCCTGGGAAGGAATGGGGACCACCAGGCTGGGGTGGTAGCAGCAGCAGGACTCTGGGAATAGTCACATTTCTCATGTCCTTTGCAGGCATTGAATCTCCCTGTGGTGGGGTCCCAGCTGGTGGGACTCATTCCCAAAAAGGCCATGCTGGATGCAGCTGAGTTTTACATGAAGAAGGAAAAACTCTTCATCCTGGAGGAGGAACAGAAGATCAGGCTGGTAACATGACTCCTCCTGGTACCAACACAGGGGTGGGATCATGAGAGAGTCACATCCACCCCTCTAGGCTCCCAAAGCAGCACTGAGCTGAGACTGGGACCGCTCAGACCCCAGGCTTGACACTTCTTCAGGGAGGGTCTTGGGGGGGTACAGTGAGTGGAACAAGTTGTTTTCTTGTTCTGGGGATGCTGAAATGCTCAGGGAGCATGAGGATAGAGTGTGGGCAGCACCTGCCCGTCTTGCCTTCTTGGAGACCAGGAGGGGAAGGCAGTGTCCCCAGAGCTCAAGGACAGTGTGTGGCATTATGGGAAGCCATCTCAGGACAGGCGTAAGCTGGGAGCGAGGAGACAGGGCTCTGGTGTTCCACTGCAGGAGGGAGGGACTTTTCCAGCCTGTGGGGAACATGCTAGATAAGAGCAAGCTAATGATTTATCAGTACAGTTTCCAGGCACTTGTAGGTGACCGCACACCACCCCCAAGTCTGGGATGGGATGGGCTGGCAGTGCCAGCTATCCTCTCCCTGGGTGGTGGCCCAAATAACTCTGTCCTAGTGCTGACTCACCCATTGTTAGTTAGCAGCAGGGAATGAGGATGCAGCAGGACTTGTCTCAACAGGGCTGACACAGGGGTGCTGCTCCTTGCAGGTGGTCAGTCGGCTGGGCCTGGACTCCCTGTCTCCGTTTCACCCCCGGGAGCGCATCATCGAGTAGGGACCCTCATTCTACTTCGTGTCATTGTGCCCATCCCTGCCTGGATGGGGGAATCCTGCTGCCTGCGTCTTCCACTCAGCTTCTTTTGGGAGCAGTGGCTGCTCCCAGTTCCTTTTCATACCCAGGGGACATCTCTGCTGGGTGTTGTGTGGGCGTGGGGCTGGTAGCTGCTCTCAAATGCAGATGGTTGTGAAGGTGGAGTGGGGGAACTCCAGGTCACCTAGGCAGGAAGTGGGAGCAGGTTTTTTGGCCAAATTTGACTGTTAAATTGCCTTCTCCATCCCTATGGCAACTTTCCCTGCCTCCAGCTCACATGCTGCCCTCTGAGGAGAAATGCTGTGCCACAGCAGCTGATGTGAAACGTGTCTGTGGGGGGAAAGAAAGGGAAATCCACCCGTGAAGTCTTTGTTGTCCCTCCTGGGACTTGGCTACAGGTGCTTCTGTCCCACCAAATACCATTTGCATGACCTAATTTAGACCAACACCCCAGACCACCAGTATGTGTGTTCCCCTGCTGCCCCCATGGGGTTCCCAGTCCTCTCCCTGATCCTCATGCTGTTTTTTTTTGGGTTAGCCCCCTTCTCATTCATGGGGTTGATGACAACATGTTGGAGAGGGCAGTGCTGGTTGAGAAGGATCTGGGTGGTGGTGGTGTCCCTGCACCCAGGGGGCTCTAAACCTGGGGCTGCTGTGCCGCAGGTACCTGGTGGAGGCAGGAGAAGTGGACAGGGGGCTGGTGGCCAAGCCACTGGGCACCTTCGTGCGGGCAGTCGGCGCGAGGTCGGCAGCGCCAGGAGGAGGCTCTGTGTCTGCGGCTGCGGGTGCCCTGGTATGTGCCCCACACCGAGGGGGAGTCCTGGGGGGCCCACTGGTTGTGTGGAGCCCCCAAGGGGAGCCAGCATGGTGGTAGTGGTGGTCACTATGTCCTGTTGGAGGATTTTGCCCCGTGCCCCTGCAGGGAGCAGCGCTGGGCAGCATGGTGGGGCTGATGAGCTACGGGAAGCGGCAGTTTGAGGACCTGGACCCCATCATGAGGAAGCTGATCCCCCCATTCCACCAGGCCATGGATGAGCTGTTGGACATGGTGGATGCTGACTCCCGTGCCTTCAGCAGCTACATGGTGAGGTCCCATCAGAGGCAGACATCCTGCAGGGAAGTGGGGGAGCTTTCCAGCTGGGGGGAGGGCTGGGATCACTGTGCTCTGGTATCTGTAGGAGCAGGGCTGTGCCTTAGAATCACAGAATTGCTAAGGTTGGAAAAGATTTCCAAGATCATCAAGTCCAGCCTTAGACTGAGTACTGGCCACTATATCATATGGTATCTTGAACACTTCCAGGGAGGCTAAAGCCAGGACCAGGGGAAGGGGCATCATCAGCTAAAGGAGGTTTGCGAGAGCACGGGAGCTCTGGGGTGTGCCCTGGCCCTGATGCCAGACATGGTCTTGGTGATAGCAGCAAACCTTCTTTTTTTTTTGCCTGCAGGAAGCCATGAAGCTGCCCAAGAGCACCCCTGAAGAGCGGGAGAGGTGAGCTGGGCTGGTGGGGACTGTCAGAGTGGGGGAGCACAGGCACCCAGCACTTACCCCAGGGCTGTCCCCACTCCCAGACACACAGCTGCCATGCAGCAGGGGCTGAAGACGGCCGTGAGGGTGCCCTATGCCCTGGCAGAGAAGGTGAGCGGGCTCTGGCCTGCTCTGAAGGAGCTGGCAAAACACTGCAACCTGGCCTGCAAATCTGACATCCAGGTATGGCTCCCACACTGGCCTGCAAGGTGTGCCCTCCTGTCCTCACCCACAGAGTGCATCTCTCCAGCCATGCTTCCCAAGCTGGCCAGTGGTTTCCACTCACTAACTTTTTGTCAGCTTGCAAAAAAGTTCCTTGTAGGAGAGTTAAGGTCCACCAGCCCTTGGCAGAGTTTCCTGTCCTGTGTGGCAGTGCTTCCCACGGCTTGAGCCACTCCCTGGGAATGCCAACAGATTGGAAAGTGTTCTGTGCTGCTGGGTGGTGGAGGGTAGGAGTCCTGCAGGTCTGCCCTTCATGAGGAGACCTGCTCTCAAAGTCTCTCTTTTCCCAGGTGGGAGCCAAAATGCTGGAAGTAGCCGTGTTTGGAGCTTACTTCAATGTCACGATCAACCTCAAAGACATAACAGATGAGAAGTTCAAGCTTGTGGTAATAAGCAAGAACTGTGTGTGTGCCCCAGGCCTGGTGGGGGGGATGAGGTGGAACTGAAATGGAGTCCCTGAGCCTCCTTGTGCCTGGGCATCTCCTCTCTTTGCCGCCAGTGGGATGCATGGAATGGATGGTGGATGGCTCTTGTGTCCTGTTGAGTAGCAAATGACACATCTTGTTCCCACACAGATGTCCCAGAAGGTCTCCGGGCTGCTAGAAGAGGCCAAGCAAGGCTCAGCACTCGTGCTGGCGCTGCTGGAGAAGCGGGTGGCCTGAGAAAGGCTCTGGAGTGGTCTGGGGGTTCTGCAGTGGCAAATACAGCTGGGAAAACCACTTGTACCTGTGTAGGCTCTTTTGGTATCCACCTCTGGAGAGCTGCTCTGCTCAGGCAGATCCCAGCATCTCGTGCCCTGATGGCCTTTCCCTGGCCAAGGGGGATCTTTCCTGGCTGTGGCTTGAACCCTGTCTCCATCCTCCCCATCCCTGGGGCAGGAGGTGATGGGGCTGTCAGTGCCTGGGACCACAGGGATCCCAACAGACAGATGGCAGGGACCAGCTGGGACTGCCTGGGAGGAGATGCCTATGTGTGGGCACGTCCTGACCCCACACACTCCTGCGCTTTGTGCCCAGAAAACCACACAAAACACCCTCCTACCCTAAACGTGGGGCAAGACCTGGCCCAGTCTTTTTCTGCAAGGTGTCTTTTTAGTGGTGTGTGACAATTCCAGCCTGTGACATTGCCTGGGGAGGGGGCAGTGACAAGCATGAGGCACCATGAGGGTTGTTAGCAGAGAGATGGGGATGGGATGGGATTGGGATGGGATTGGGATTGGGATTGGGATTGGGATTGGGATTGGGATGGGATGGGATTGGGATGGGATTGGGATGGGATTGGGATGGGATTGGGATGGGATTGGGATGGGATTGGGATGGGATGGGATGGGATGGGATGGGATGGGATGGGATGGGATGGGATGGGATGGGATGGGATGGGATGGGAGGAATTCTGCTGCCTCCCCATCGATCCCTCAAGAGGAAGATCTGAAAATTAGGGCATCCAGCCCTGCCTTCTGTCCTTGTTGACTGGCTGGATGGTCAATATAGTATCCTCCAGCTGCACACTGTGGCAGCATCCTGAGCAGTATCCCAGGGAGTCAGTCTGGACCCTAAATCCTGTTGTCCCACAGAACCATGTGTGGGAGGGTCACCCCTGTCCCCAGGTACTGTGCCTGTGTTGGGAGCACTGAGCCAGGGTTCATGGTGTGTTCACCTGATTCATTCCATCAGCTGATTCACCCCATCAGCGCTGTAAGCACTGCCCTCCATCATCTATTTTTATTGTATTTGGGACTTTTTATATGTTTTATTATATGTGGGACCCTTGTGCTGGCTGGGAGTGGTTTGTTGACGTGCCCGTGGTGACAGGCAGGGTGGTGCCGGTTCCACCGCTCGGCGGTGTCACCCCTGCCCGCCGCACCCCTCCTCACCGGGGCAGGCACCCGGTATTTAACAGTGCCCGACACGCCGGCAGAGCCGTGCCGAGGTCGGGGATCGAGAGCGCTGCCAGCATCGCCTCCTCTGGGAGCTTCTCGGCAGGTTCGGTGAGTGCGGGGCATGGGGGAGCGAGGGGGCAGCGGGAGTGGGAGCACCCCGGGTCAGGGTGCACTGACCCCAAAGCTGGCACTGCACCCAGAGACGGGTCCCCAGTGCCTTGTGGTCCATGAGGACATGAACGGGGTGCCCTGGTTTGTTATTCCCATTAACGATGGAACCCACACGCCTGGGCTTTGGGGGCAGTCCCTGTGGGGGTCGGCACTGTCACCCAAAGGGACAGGGGGGCTGTGGGGGTGTGCGGGGGGTGGCAGTGCTGGGGAAGCGAGCGCGGTGTCTGTGCCCGGGGCAGGTGTGCGGGACAGGGGAGTCAGGTCCCGGCTGCTGGGTGGGCAAGGACATCCCTGTGGCAGGAGGTGACTGATGGTGCCTGTCCTTCCTTTTCAGCTCGGAGACCACTGAAGATGTGCGACCCTAACAAAGGTGAGGAGCCATGCAGCCAGACAGGGCTGTGGGTACCACACAGCCATGAGAACTCAGACAGGAGCTCAGGGCAATGGCCACAGGCACCTGGGGGATTACCTGCACACCCGAGGGGCATGGGATGTCATTTGTGAGGAAGAGGTAGTGTGGGTGGGGCACATGGAGTGCATGGGTTCACCAGCTCCCTGCATTGTCTGTGCAGGGAGAGCGTATCTCTGCCAGCTAACAGCCCCTCTTGTCTTCCTAGGCCGGCCACATCCACACCTTTGTGTTTGCCCTCCTGCCCCACCAGGATACCCTGGCCCCGGCAAAGGTCCCTCTTCTGGTGGCCCTGCAGTCTGCCCCCCATGCACTGCTCCCCCTTCTCATGGGCATCACCCCAATGGGCACCCCCAGCCAGGACCACCTGCCTGCCATCAGAAGCCGCACAAGAAGAAGCACCATAAGGAGAAGCACTCCAAGAACCACGAAGGCAAGGTAAGAGTGATGTGGCAGCAGAGCATCCCAGATTTCTGCTGTAGTCCTTCAGACTCCTTCCTCATTCCACAAAATCCATCCTGGTCAGTTGGAACTCTCCCCTCCCACCCTGTGGTGGCTGAAGTGGGCTGACAAATGTCAGTGCCTTTTTTTAGATATGGAAACTCCTGTTACATTAATAAATGGTCAAGAATGAAACATATTAAGTAATTTGAAAAGCAATGCATGAAATGCTTTGAAGCCATTCAAAGTGGTGACATGGCTCAGGGTCCACCTTGTAGTGTATTAAATCCCAGGACTTGTCCTGCTCGCCTGAGAGTGAGTCATGCCTCTGTAAGGGACATTCACTCAGTGTTGCCAGAGGAACTGCTCAGTTTCCTCTTAAAAAAAAATAACAAAACAAAAAAACCAAACCAAACCAAAGCAAAACAAAAAAAAAAGGTGAAGCAGTTCTGTGTGCTGAGAGTAGATTGTGCAGAAAGTGCCATTCCAGGGATGGGCACCATCCAGAGCAGATCTGAGTGACAGACTGCTAAACACACCCCCAGGTCCAACACTGGAAGTGGGAACATTTCCCAAACAAATCAAACTCCTCACTGGGTAACAGCTCTAGAAGTGACATGTTCTGGCATTTGTCCTTGCTGACAAAGAGTAAGACGCTTCTGGCATTTGCCTTATTGACCTAAAGAGCCTTGTAAAAAATTAATAACACCCCCCCCCAGTCCTCCCACAATATGAGGCACCCACCACAGGGTCACTAACACCTCTCAGGAATGCTGTTGCCCTAAAATTGTTTTCTCTCCTCCAGGACTGCAGTGGCTCAAGCAGCAGCTCTGACTCTGACTGAGTATGTGGCATCATCCACCTGCACAGCAGTGATCAGTGAAACATGAAGCCACACACCTCATGGGAACCCCCTTGCATGCTGTCCCACTCCCTTCTCCCTTCCCTTAGAGCAGCATTTTGCCTGCTGAGTGATTTTCTTATGTTTACTTTGTAAACCTTTTGTCCTGGAATCCCCTCAGTCAATGGACAGCATCTCCATTGCCTGTCTTTTGGGAGAGCCTGTTGAAAGTCATCCTGTTCTGGCTTGCAATCTGCTGGTGTCTGTGTGTTTTTTTCCTGGGCAATGGTGCCAGCTGCTCACGTGGATCCCATTGCCTGTAAAAGTCCTTGCATTTTGTGTGAGCTTTCCCAGGTGTAGCAGAGGGGTTGGCTTGGGAATGCTGTAACTATGTGGGCTGCCATCCTTGATGCCAGGGTAATAAGTGCTAGGAAAAAGCTCACCATGACAAAGGGAGTCTCCCAAAGGGTTGGCACAGCCCATCTCACTGAGACATACTGCCAGCACAGCCTTGTCCATCCTTGTTGCCTTGCTCTGTGTGTGTGTCTGTGCGTTCTGGGGCAGTGGGATTTCATTCCTGCAGCCC
>VXBX01009319.1:637708-660459 GCA_013400415.1 Scytalopus superciliaris | reverse complement strand
CTCTTCCCTGCTCATGTTGGTGTGCACCTTGCTGTCTTTCCATTTCCATGTGTCTTCTTCAGTGCAAGAGAAAAGAAACCAAACAAGGGTATATAATCCCTCCTCCAGCATATGCCAACAGCGGGGTTTGGAGAGCAGTGAGCTGGAATTCAGGCTGCCTCCTGGTACCAAAGGGGAAGAGGGAGGAAGCAGGTCATGAAACCCCATGATTTAGGTACTGTTTTTGTCACTCAAACCACCACTATATACTAAAATACATTGACACATGTGCATAGTGTATGTGATAACTCAGTCACTGGCTGCTCATCATTTTTCCAGCATTTGCTCTTTGTTGAGGCAGAGCAGTTTGCAGGAAAGTTACTTTTGCCTTTTGCAGCATCCTGCATCAAGGAGGCACAAAAGCAATCTGACTTTTTGACATAAAATCTCACAGGCTCTATTAATTGGATGGTACACTGATGCCATCTTCCATTCCAGGACCCTTTGCTCACAGGTGTTAAAACAACTACACAGTAGGCATAGAGGTCTCAAAATATATTCCAGCTGAGAACATGCAATTAATCCTCACATGAGATAAAGGACTGCTTCCCATACGTCACATTTACAGGTGTCTTTGACTCGAATGCCTGTGTCTTCTGTGAGATGGTTAAGAGAAGAGGAGAAAGCTGGGCCTGATGTTCACCCTGCAGACTTGTGGATGCAGTTAGCTGACACCAAAGATAACCAAACTATTCCATGCTTTGAAATCCCTCACAGATCTCGCTGACTGTGAAACAAAGGAAATATGCAGCTTCTTTATTAAAATGAATGAATAATAACTGAATAATGAATATCAGTGATTAAAATTCCCAGTATCACAGCCCCATCTAATGGACTGGCTGAAAGACATTCAAAGGACCTACAAAGAGTCTATCTATCTGTTCTTTTGCAAAATAAGTTATCATGATAAACAGGACCCTGTGGCACATTAAACTCTTAATTATGGCACAGGAGGCATTTTCTCTGAAAATTAAAAAGGTTGCAAAATGGCTACAGCCTCTGGGAGGCAATTCTTATAAGCAAAATGTAGCTCAGTGCTAGTGACTCCTTTATCTACTGCCTTCAGTATTCTCTTGGCACGGATTAGCGTGGAGAGGGGAGTCTCCATATTTCTTAGTCATGTTATCATTATGCCAATGACTCTGGAATGCCATAATCCTACAGAGCAGCACAGGCCCAAGGGAAAACACAAGGAAATTGCTGAGAGGAGAGAGATATCAGTTAATCCAGGCTTCATTTGCTATTGTACATTTGAGACCTTTTTTTTTTATTATTGTTATTTATTTTAAAAATGGCAAATGATGTGTGGCTTCTGGAGAAGTGGCTTGGCCTGCACAGTGTGAAGACCATCCTCAGGGCTGCCTGTGCTATATGTTGTGTGATACATCCCTGTAAACCTGCACAACCATAAGGCTGGTTACGAGCCTTTCATGTCTCATAACCAAAAAACCTGTGGATTAAGCCTCGCTAAACAGTTACTAGCAGCAGGATGCTGAAAGGAGTGGTGTCATTAGGTTTACACCCTTATCCAGAGCTTCTGGAGGGAAGCAGAAGGAACTTTTTAGTTTGAAGTGGAGTGACAGATTGAGTAACTACTAGTTTCTAAACATCCGCTAAAAGGGATTTTGGAACCCAGTAGTTTTTGTAATACTAGGTCACTAGGAATTTCTAGTGCTTGTTCCTCTGAGTTGCTCTTAGCTTCTCTAGCAGTGACAACTGAAAATACTTCTCGATGACTCAGAGCTCTGAGCCCACATTCAGTAGTGCTAATTAGGCACCTTACTCCTGAAAACAGGAAGAATTAGGCTGCACAAGCCTTTTATAGGTGTTCTCATCCGGAGAGCCCATTCTTTTTCCTCTTCTGAAGGTTTCCCAGCACTTTATTCAGCTCGTTAAGACAAAAACTCAGGCAAGGAGATAGCTAATATTTCCTGTGTGAGACTGAGTGCCCAGACACAAACAAGGTCTTTTTGCACCAAATTCATAAATCACTGCTCTGTGTCTTGCAGGAGTTCTGAACTGAGTATCTGACTGCAATATTTATCATACAGATAACTTAGTGTATGGATTGTGGTAAGTGAACTTTGCTGGTGCAAGTCTCACAAAACCTGGCCAGTGAATCATTGGAGCAGGAACCTTGGTCACCTTAAACTAAGAGAACCTCAAATAAATCCTTGCCTAAGTCAAGATCATTTTGGGGAAGGGATCACTTCAGAAGGAGCAAGAGTTGTGATTTTCTATGCTGACCATGGCTGCCTGCCTTCTGCAGGGCTGGAAGGACACGGTGCAAGCATTTATCTTCTGGATACACGACTATTTCAGCAGCCACAAAAGATGTCTCACACCGACCAAGAGTCAGATTCTCATTTGAATGGCATCAGTCTGCTTGTTGGAGCTGTACAAAACACTCACAAGGAAACACTTCATGATTAATTTGGGAAATGATTCTGCTTGGGTTAATGGCTTTATCTAGAGCCTGACTTTGTGGTATGGATTCATTCAGGGAGGGCTATAAGTACCTGCTCGAGGAGCTGGACCCTGCAATGGTCTGTATGGACAGGGTGTGCAGTTACATAGAGGTGGTCATGTCCAGGTGCCCAGTCACTGGTGACTGGGCTTTATGCCACCTCCTCCAGAGTCACCACAAAAGCAGACCAGAAAAGGCAAGCAGACAACACCATTCCTGTTACTGACCAGCACCATCACTCCTAATTTCCCCATGCAAAACAACAGTCCCAGCTAACTAGAAGGTCACTAGAGAAGAGGAGGCTGAAGCAATCTGGATTTCTCTATACTGTGAACCACAAGTTCTGGCTCTGGTGGCTGCTGCACCCTGACACATGCCCCACTCTGGTGCAGTTATCAGAAAACAGGGGCATCTAGTGGCTGCGTCAGAAAGTTCAATAAACTCCACCATTGCCTTGAAAAGAGGTGAGAATTTGCCTTGGGTTTTTTGGTTTCTGGTTTTGTGGGTTTGTTTGGTTGTTTGTTTGTTTGGTTTATTTTGGGTGGGTTTTTTTGCCTGAGCTCTACAAATAGAAATCTTTTATTCCCTAACGTTACCCGAAGGAGGGAGGGACACAAATTCTCACTAGATTTCATGCTCTTGGAACAGCATTTCTGACCCAGCTGTGACATTTACAACAGTGTAACCAGATTAAATGAAGCTGCTTCTGATTTCTGCTGCAGCTGCTGCCCTGGACAGCCAGACCAGCAGCCCTGGGACCCAAATCCCATGCTGATTCATTGCAGGAGAAATGCTGCATCTCTCTGTGCTGATCAAGGCAGAGTTTGGCCCTTGGGAAGCGACTGTGCGCTGCAAGCACCATTGTTGTGTGTGACAGCCACGCTGGCCCGGGCTCTCCAGCACCTGGTCCTAACCAAATATTACATTTGTGGGGATCATCCCCCTGCACTACTGAGCTGTAACCTGGATGATTTCAGGTCACCAGAGCTGCACAGCACCAGAGTGAGTTTGGGACAGGGAGGGAAGCAAGGACTAAGGTGTGTTTTGCTTCTGTGGCTCCTGCTGCCCAGCTTTATCCATTTGGCTGATGGCCCTGTGGCTCCAGAGCACAGCGAGGCATTGCAGCAGCTCCTCCTTCGCTGCTTTGGAGAGAGGGCTCATGCTTTCCTTCCAGAGAGGCACCTTCCAGACCCCCCAAGGGTGTTTTTTTTTGCCAGCAGGGAACAAAAGAGAGATTATTAGAAATGCAGGTGAAGAAATATTGTTTACTTTAACAGCAGAGATAGGTGGCAACTCCAGGTGTAATTCCCTTATACAATTCTCTGAGCCAACACATGCCTGAAAAGCAGCCCTTGCACACAGCGCTTTTCAACCTATGCACATCCTAGGAACTGCAAATGTGACTATCTGGTAACTAATTGCCCCTGGCAGTGACAGCTTTCAGTCCCTCTTGCTCTATTAGGTTCCCATCAGCATCACTGGCTTAGTGTGATCTGAATTTGCTGGAATTCTCCCTAATGTGTGGACAGAGCTGGCATATTGCAAAGGGACTGTCACATAGGCGAGTTCCATGTTTTTCTATTCAATGGCTAAACAGAGGACGGCCCAGTCTCCTGAGCTGTCAGGCATCTATCAAATGCAAAATTCATTATTTTATTAAGCAAAAGGAATAAGGGAGCAAGCACAAAGCAAAGAACTCAGTGCTGAATGCTAATAGGGCTGTTGCTGTTATGCAATTCTCTACAGAAAATCAAAGACAAATGATAATACTAGAAAGGCATATTATTATTTTATAGGCTTAGTCCCGAAGTGAGAGGAGGAGAGTGAAAAACATGCACAGCTGTTTTTCCCTTTTCTGGCCACTTTGATGTGCTTACAGGATACGTAATTGAGCAAGGTCTGCATGTGCTCCCTGAGTCATGGCTCGACTCACCGATAAACTCCAAAACCTTAATTCCCTAGACAAGCTATTTTATGCATAGATGTGCATATTATGTACAAATACTACTTATTTTGGTAAATTTAGCAGGCTGACACTTGGCTAAGAAAGGAGAGGCTCTGCAGGGTGGTTACTGTGTGACTGCCATTCAGGTGAACGCAGACAAGCTCAGTTCAAAAGCTGGCAATGGGTCCACACAGGAGAGAGCACAGTCACCACTCAGGAGCTGCCCAGAAAGGTGGGGAAATAAATCAATCATGAGCCCATGCTGAGCTGTGGGTGGTTAGAGCAGAGGGTTGGAGTTAGTTCAGATGTGCCATGTTGAGTTAGAGACCCCCTCCTTCTCCTGCTCTGCAATAAATAGATATACAGAGTGGACACATATTTGAAATCCAGGTTATCTGTTGTCTTGTGGGGGTTCTTTTATGCCCACATGCCCACAGCAAAAATGCACACGTATACAATATGCCAGGTGAGGTAACTTCAATTACAATTTTGATAACAAAGCTTTCAGCTACATGGCTTTTAAATGAAAGGAATTCAGTCTTGAGATCAATTACAGCACAGTTATATGTGAACAAGGACATTTTTATTTGTATCCTTGTTACAGTGTGGAAAATAACTACTGTAGGTCTGTGCAGTCTGCCAGGGATGGCTTCCCCTTGGTGCACATAAGAGGATGCCATGTGGGCACAGACCACCCCACAGAGAAGTAGCTTTCCAGACAGCTCGTCCCTTCATAGTGGCTCCAGCCAGCTGCATGGATCTGGCCACCTTTTAATACCTTTAATCTAAAACTGTGAGAAAACAGCACACGAATTTAAAGGCGAAGCTGGCTTGTACTGCTCACTCCTTGTAAGAAAAGGAGCTGGAGAAGGTCAATGCCAGTCCAGCAAGGTTTTGTCTCACAGCAATTTGTGGCATGGGCACTGTTTGTTTTTCAAACAGCTGTGACACCTGCAGAGTGACACCAGGGACTTGGTGCTGAGCGTGCAGGTGCATCTCAGCTGGAGAAAGCACTTGGCAATTGACTTTGTCTCCATTGCTTGTTCTGAACTCACCTTCATCTCTGCAGTGTTGACCTGATGTAATGCTTGGTTTAACCTTATGTGTGGAGTCAGTTAAGCAGCATTCTGGTGGTAGGAATCACAGTAGTCAGGGACTGTTTCTTGCTCCACCTTTTTTCTGTGCAGCAGTGAGCATGTTGCGGTCCTGGTCAACATATAAGTACACTCTGCAATGCCTCGACACTGAAAAAGAATTTAAATATTCCAGGAATGGTGATATTTACTGTGAGCTTAAAACCCCCTCAAACCCACTAGAAGACTGTCCTGAAAAGCAGCTCCACATCTCCAAGGCCAAGCTGATGACAGAGGCAGGTAATAGACAACGCCCTGTGCTGTCATGTCCTGTGGCCAGGATAACTGCTCTCCCCAGCCAGATCTCGAGCTCAGCCAAGTTTGACACTGGGGCAACAACAGCAAGGTATCAGAGATCACTCAAAATAATTAACTTTGGAACCACGCTTTTCTCTTGGCAGTTGTCCATCAACACAGTCACCACAGCTCAGGTGACAACTCTGCCATGTGTTCAGCTGCAGGAACCCACATGTGTGTCTGAGCTGCAGTGATATGCTAATATTTTAAACATTTTGATCTATTACTTACCCTACAGCTAAACAAAAAAGTCTTTTTTACCTACTTTTAATTTCTTTTCCATGCTGCTGAAAGCAGTCGGCATCTGCCGCGGTGATGAATGACCTTGCACGAGCCCACATAAAAGCCAACAGTTCTTGGCAATCCAATTCACTGGTGCCTGCTCTGCTTTCTGCAGCAGGAGCTGCGGGCACTCTGTGCCGGTTCCTCATTGATCATTGCAGATACTGGGGAAAAAACACCTCTTCCCACTGGACTCGGTCAGGAGCGGCCATGTACTTTATCAGGTGTGAGACTGAGCCCGGAGCAGGGAAGCCTGTACTCTGCTATGAGTTTCCTCCATTTGTTTCACTTTCCCGGCTCTTTGATAACACACCCAAGGCTAGGATCTTTCAAGGTCATCGCCCACCATCCTCCTGGGAAGCTGATCCTGATCTGTCAATGTGACAGGAGAGGCAATGGCTGTGTGAGGACCTGTATGAAACCATAACCGGGGGAGACTAAAGATCTTGTCACTCTTAAAAATAAGGCGCATCTAATCTCTACTTAACAGAGATGCAAAGAGGGTGGCCCTGTGTTAATGGGAAGCTCACAAATCTCTGTGCCCCAGCAGATACTTTCAGAGCTGCTTGTTTGATTTCTAAACTCTAACACAACTGCAAGAGAGGAAAGGCGTCCAGCTTTCAACAGAGAAAGGATTTTTACAGCCACAAATGATCAACAAAAATTTTTCTCTGTCAGTTACTGAGAGAAATTAAGGTCCTGGGGTTCAGATGTGTGTCTGGGATGCTGGAGCTTTGCAGATTTTTAACTGTTGAAGTGATCTTTCTAATCACCCTGTCTAATTTCCCACATGACAGAGAAAAGGAGGTCCCTCAATCTCTTTTCAGCAAGGCTGTTTGGTTACATTGGCAGCTTGTTTTCCAGAGAGATTATCTTTCCTGAAATGATTGGAAGGTAGAGCTGTGCTTGGTCCCTAACACTGGCAACAGGCTGCGGGCAGCTCACTGATGCTCTCAATCGAGGTCTGAACTGTGGGATTCGGGAGTGCTGAGGATGGTGCAAAGGAATATAACATCAGTGCCTCACTTTCCCCCACATTATGTGGGGACAGTGCTGGGGAGCTGCACACACCTGTGGATGAAGCCAATTCCTTGCTGAGGAGAAAGAGATGGACCTCATGGCTTAAAGTCTTCAAAGAGACTCCTTTCCAGGAGCCCCATCCCCATTCCTGCATGGTAAATGTGCCTCTGGGGTGGCTTGCTGCCCTGGTCCCCTCTATCCTGTGCAGTAACTATTAAAGCTTTGATTGTGACAAGTCATTGCCCAGTTAAGAGGTCCAAAATTATTTGCATGGGTGGAGTGAGTGATATAGGGCCCACAGTCAAGGAGAAAAGATGAGCAAGAGCAGGTAAGAGCCCTTTTCATCACCACTCTCCAGATTTAGCTACACTGGTGGAATGGTTCACAACACTGGCCCAGAAATATTTTCCAGTGTTAAACAGTGTGTTAGAGCACTGTGGAGGTTTTTGAAAGTTTCCATTCAGACAGGACTTTGACTAGAATTTCACTCATATTATTGCAAACTCCCATCCTTCACATCCTTCCTGGACTGCAGAGAGTTCAGGCAGGGCTGCCTTTGCCACATTTAATCAACCTAAGCATATTAACTACAAATTCCTGCAATGATTTAAATGCTTAGGTCTCATATATGTGTCCATAACTGATGATCTATTTTAGGTTTTTTTTTACTTCAAAATTTATCAAGAGAATTGAATAATTGTTCAGCTCCCCACTCAGGATGGCATTGGAATGAATTACATTAATTTCTAAATTATTGATAGTGATCTGAAACATTCCCATCAGTGTTGTATAGGGATGTCTTACAAACAATTAGTAAGGTTTATTGTAAATGTCAGTGAGGTACAGCAAGATGATAACTTCATTTTAATGAAGAAAATTGAATTCAGATATTTCAGCCCCAGGCCAGCAATACAGTTTGCTCTCTTCCTTGTACTTTCTGCACAGACTTCATAACAGTCATAGAGCTGAGGGACTGCAGTGATAATTTCTGGATTACTGTCCCTGTTGCACATTGGTGGCATCTTTTTCACCACTCGCTGGGCATATGTTTCAAGAAATAAACGTTTGAATGGAGATGCAAGGGGAATGCTCCCCTCCAAGTGTGACAATGCTCATGTTTGACATCAAAAATGAAGACAGTTACATTAAGAGAGGGCAGAGAGGTGGGGATCTTGGTGTTCTAAACTTGAGAAGTCGTTAGTCATGTCAAGTGTCTCAGTTTCAGAAGGTCCCTCTGGAAATACCTCCAGGGCTTCACTTAGCCAGCACAAATGCTTAGACCTCTCTGACAGTGATGCCTTAGGGTATTTCAGGTTGGGTGACTGGCTAGGGAAAGTGTAACAGGGAGCAGCATTACCAATATCTTAATCAAAGCTTGGCCAATGGCTCCTCATGTAACTAAGCCTGAATTTTGCCGAAGTATTTATATATAGCAGGAAAAAAAAATTGAGAGCATAGTAAGGGCTGGGTCTGTCTTCAGCTCCTGGAATAATTTTGTCCAGAGCTAATTTGGTAGCAGAGGGATATAAGACTGTGCACAGAGCTTCTCCAGAGGAAAATAAAACCAGTCTTATTACACTAGTGATAAAAATGTCTGTTTCTATGTGCACAGATCTTCCAAACACTTCTAGTACAAAATTTGCTCTGCTTTTGTGTCATCACTTACAACACTCAGCTCTGATGGTTGGCAAATACCTGATTTGCATCTGCACAACCTGATTCTGTAATTAAAGAGGCTGAAATGGTGGCTTTAGGGGCAGAATTTTTGAGAATATTATAAGAATCATACTGGCTAATCCAGACATTCATTGCTATAATCCCATAAACAGTGTGGGCTATCATGCCAGGATGAGTCCCCAGTTTCTATACCAGCCCTGCAGCAATAGCGAAGGTACTAAATATTCCTCTCTCTCTGTCTTCACTCATCTCCTTCTGACCATCTTTTTAAAATGCAGTCCTACAAATATGTCGAACTCAGAGTTGTGTCAGGACAGCTGTTAATCATATGGCAATGATGCCTTTTCTGATGGATGTTTCTGTTATTACAATTGAAGTTTTGTCTCTTGAAATTAAGAAACAGTAATTAAAGTATTTAGCGCCATGGGCTGATAGGATTGTTTTGACACTGGTTCTTGAAAAAACTGAAGCACTCCATCTTCCCTCCCAGCACTTTCTTATACAGGGGCTTCAGGAAAATAACTGAGAATTTAAGTCATCTGCGGCTACAGCTTGATTGCATTTGAGGTGACTTTTAAGGGTGAAGAAACATCTGGCACCCTTTAAAAAGTAGTGTTGGTGTAGAAATAGAGAAGAAAGAGAATACTGGCAAGAGGTGGTAAAAAACCAATCACCATAAAGGCAGAAAATGTGCTATGGAAGATTTTTGTTTGTTGTTATGAAACGCTCAGTTGTCCCCAGGAAAAGCTGTAAGAAATGGACTAGTGAGATAGCTCTAAAGGATGAGGTTGGAGATAATCCTTCAGTCTCTGGTCTGTGGATTCCCTTCATGATCATGACAAACAACATACTCTGCCCTACTTTTTCCTTTATAAAGGAGACTAGTACTGAGATGCTGCTGACCTTAACTATTTCCTGTGTGTGTAGTCACACAAAAATAGGTGCAGATGTGTGTAGGCACAGTATTTTGGGGTGGCTTAGAAGCGGATGAAGCAGAATGGGCCCGGGCTCCTTGATGTACATGATCCAGACTATGACACCAAGTGTACCCTTCTGGAGAATAAGAAAACTCTCTCTGGATCCATTCCAGCCCCCCCTCCCGCCCCTCTCCAAAAATAGCAGGATTGGAGCTGCTCAGCTGTAGCAGTCTCTTGTCAACTTCAAGGTGCAAGACACAAAGCTGTCTTAATTTGCCCTGGAGAAGCATTTATGAAGTGGAACACTTAAGTGTCCCATTCCTTCAAAAAGACTGGACTATTTTAGAACAGTCTTGATGAAGGGGACCTTGACCCAGAAAATCATCTTCTGTCAGGATACTACATATTGTAAGTGTACATCTAAGTGCACTTCTAGAGGCTGGTGCTGCCAGATCAGAAACAGCAAGAGAGAAAAGAGCAAATGGTTTTGAGCATGCAGCGGAATCAAAGGAATAATCAGCATGGCCCTGTGATATAGTTGCAGATGAGGGTTGGCAAAATGATAGCCGTGAAAGTACCAGGCTCTGGGTCTGGTGAGCCTGAGAGGAGGTGACAGAGATGTACAGAGATACAACTGGGGTGTTAGATACACGGCACATGGAGGATCTGTCATTTCAAGAGAAACTGTCAAGCTGAAAACTTCGGGTGGGGATTTTTTTTTTTTTTTTTTTAAGTTCAGAGCTTGTGGATATAATTATGACAATTTGCATAAAAGTCAAGTCCCTTGTACAATTTAATGGGGCTTGGCTGGAGGGTTTGGGAGCACTCGGTGTGTCAGGGAGACACAGGAGTGTTGGAGCATGAGCTACTGCTTGTGGGGCACATGAAAGCCAGAGCTGCGCTGTGCCCAGAGCTGGGGAACTCGGCTGGCAACAGCAGAACCAGCCCCACCCCTCAGTTTCCAAAGCAACATGTGATCTTTCTAATGAAAGATGTCTAATTCACAGTATTTCTGAGGCCCCACCTTCAGAGCCAGATCCCACTAAATGCTGGCAACTCTGGAAACCTTGCCAGCTCTTTATGGCATGGAAGAGCATTTCTGCAAATCCCCCTGCAACTGGGGTTTTAGAAGCTCATCGGGCTGAGTGCTGAACACAGTCCTGTCAGAAGTCAATGTGAGCCACTGTCACCTACCGAAAGTGGGTCTCATTCCTCTGTGGGTTTTCTCTTGCTGCCCCAGGTTTTGACAACCAGAAGAGGTAAGTAGAGAGGGTCTCAGCAGTCTTCCCTCTGGCACACTGCCACATGGTGCTCAGCACTTCTCAGGAACAGCTCTGCTATCAAGAGAAGGTGGTGACTCAGTCTAAACTGCCCTGTGCTCTATGGGAAGAGAGCCAGGCTTAGGATGTTAAGGGAGCGGATGCTCCCCTAAGGTTTCTCTTCTTGCCTGGTAACAAGAAAATCAAATATATCTTCTAAGCTGTTGAGGGGTGGTTGTTTGGACTTTTGTTTGTACTAGACTGCAAGTTTTCTGGTAGCAGTGAAAAGGAGGAGTAAGAAAAAAAGGACTTGGGTCAAATTTGGGGTGAATTATTACAATACAATCATGGGCCATTCAGAGCCATAAGTGGACTAAACCATGCAAGTGAATGGTGGGGTTTTTTTTAATATGACCATAATTAAAGCAGTGGGCAGTTTTGCACACTTGAAATTCATTTGGAGCACTTCTATGTAAGTACCTTGACAGGAAATTAAGACCTAATTCTGGGCCCCCAAGAGGGAAAATTCTGCCTTGTACTCTGCCTACATACACTCAAATTAATGCATAATGCAGCAAGTTTCTTCCTCTCTCTGCCTGTCCCTTTCTCACACACACAGACGCACGCATGCAGCTGAACTCCCACACAAGTTCTTCAGGGAAATTACAGCCTGCTCATGTCACTCCCTTCTTTGTCACTTAAATAGTGCCATAGGTCTGGAAAGTGCTCTCTCTGTGCAGAACCTAACTTTTTCCAGCTAAGAAAGATCTTACTTTGATAACACATAAATTAGAGTCTTCAACGTAAGTCAACAAATTTATTTTCCCTAAAAAAATGGATTGCACCAACACTAGTCATGAATTGTAGATTTCATGTTTGCAAACTTTTTGGGAACTAGGCATGAAGAACCAAACTTTATGTTGTCAGGTCACATTAACTCCAGGATTTCTCACAGGCAAATTGTGTCTTGAACACTCTGCATGATTCACATAAATAAGGCCTTTCTCCATGTAAAGCATCAGCTTCCATTAAGCAGAAGAAATAAACTACTGCATGCAAAAGATGTGAGCACGTGGCTTCTGAATAATCAGAACAACTTTAGAAAAATCACCTCAGAGCATGGCAGGCAGAAGTAACACACTCAGTAGCTCTGATCCTCCAAGACCAATGGAAGTGGTGAATGTTTGGTGTTGAAAAGGAAGCTCAGCTCTTGGTTTGTTAGCAGTGGTGATTAGAGGGATGTTCGATGCTGGGAACTCATAGAGAATGCCACTGGTGGAGGTGTAAGCCTACAAGAAATCACCATGTTCTACTACCAGCAGAGCTCCAGGACTTGCTGCCATCATACTGCAAAATAAAAGACTTTGCCTTCCCATTCATGCCAGATGTCATCTACTATTCTGCCAGAGTGTGCCATATGGAAAAATATACTGCCACAGGTGATTGGAAAGTAGTCATGGTTCATGCCCAAGTTCAGGGCTCTTGTCACTGAGAGAGGGTCAAGAGAAACCCTAAGAAACATCCTGTGGAGTGGTTTTTTTACCCTTCACAAGGCATATATTCCCAGGGATTCTTAATCTCAGAGTTTATTGAAGCTTCTCCCTATCAAATGGATTCTGAATGTTAATGAGTCTTTGCTTATTTCAGCCCCCAGGCAGGTATTTCTGTTCTCAGTTCTGTTCCCCCCAGACATGAGGATGGGTCTTTTACAGTTTCTCAGCCAGTCTTGAGAAACTGAAGGGGTTCAACAATATACCCAGGTAAACCACTTCAGTGTTGACTTGTAAATCTCAGGTACTTTATTCCTCCAACAACACAGGGGAAACTCACGAAGCACATGATTTTGGACACAGAAAATACATGACTTTACCATTTTTCTTCGCATGAAAATGCAGTATGGTTCTTTCAACTTTTCTTCCAAGACATTTGGGAAGGCACCATCAGAATGTCACCAGATGAGCAAAACTCTAACAGCAAAGAAATCTCAGCAGTGCTGTCAGGTTCCTGTTGGAAGGTCTTTCCTTGGCCTTGTAGATTGGAAAATGACAGCATTCAAACATTTGTGTGCAGATGAAAAATGAGAATCAGTTAGTACTGTTCAGACTCACTGCAGCCAAATTAAGTAGAAAATGAAATATTTTAAGAAGCATCCTATGGTAAGTGAATTTGAATTAGCTGCAAACATGGATGATTTTCTTCCAATCGCCAGACCACACAGAATTGCTGCTTGGATTTAATTCCCCTTCATCTCACATATGTCTTTCCTTTATTTCCTGGCATAGATAGATGTGTGATTAAACTATCACTTTTGATATCCCAAAAAGCTGAGGAAAGGAGATTAGACTATAAATCATAAAAATCCTCCTTTCGACCTGTTTGTGAGTTTGAGACAGCTTTAAATTTTTTCTCCTGTGATTACAGCAAATTGTAATAGAGATAAAACATAAAGTGTTGTAAGTATTTTTTAGAGTGTTGGATTTATGAGATCGTTTTATAGGAATAATTTTGTCAACAAATGCAAAGTCATTTAGGGTGTTTTACTTGTTATGAAAGCTGTTAGATTAAAATATTTCTTACATTTGTTAGTTCTTTGTGCTAACAGAAGTGAAAAGATGGCATCCCACTGAGCTGGTCACTGTCATAATTTATTTTGCTTTTTTGAGTCAGGATATCCCCAAATTCAGCCTTCTTTGGTATATCTGATGCAGCTATTCCCAAATTATATCCCAAATATCAAAGTCCAGCACCACTGGCAGCACTGGGAGCCCTTGGTTGTTGAATTGATGTTTGCTGCTGTGGAGACCTTCATGACAGAGAGACCTGTGGGTATGATGGTGGTGCCCACAGCTCCATGACACCTCTCCCTCTGCATGTGGACCCCACATCCCCTGACTGCACTGGGGTCCTCTCATATGGAGAGAGACTGTGCTGTCTGATCCTCTGTGGCTCATGGGGACTTCACAGAGGATGAGCCTGAACATCTGTGCTCGTGGGCCCCAGTCCAAAGGGAAAGAGCTGTCCTGAGTTGGGTAGGATTTCAATCGAGTTCTGGACCGGCTTAGGATGGATCAGCAAATAGACACAGGGCAAACACAACACCAGTGAATGGGACCTGACACATGTGAATCACTTCATCCACTGCTGAACTAGAGGCACAGAAAAGAACTCAAATAGCTCCACTGTGCTTGAATGATTCTAGAGGCTGCAATCATGCACCCTCCTTGACTTGCAGGACTAGTGCAGAGCACTGGTCAGGTGTGTTTGCTCCCGGATTTATCACAGTCTGCATCCAAACTGCAAGGCAGCTAGATCTGCAGAAGAGGCCCAGGTGGGCGCAAGCACAGATGCAGTCAGGGAATCCTCACCAATCAGGAGTTTTCAGTCACATAATCATGGACTAGACATCTTGTGTCCCATGCACAGTCCAATTGTGTCACCATGAAAGAGGAGGAGAAATAACAGCATTGGCTTGCTGTTAATCCAAGAGGAGGAAATATGTTGTGAAATTCTTGTGTTGACCAACAGAAACTGGTAATAAACTATGAGGTGCTGCTACCAGGTTCTTCATGCAGCACCCTGCAGATTGCAGGAACTCTTTATGCATCCATATGCACTCCACAACCACACACTTCTTTACTAACCATTTTAGTAAAACTAGGAGTATGGTATGTTTCTGAGGAGAAGCACTCTTCTCACCTGATGACTCGGAATTAAGAGATCTGATTAACATGGTACAGGAATCAGGAAAGATATACCTGTACTTATGCAGATCCCTTGGCACTGGAGAGGGTAACTGGCATTTCAGCAGCTTGTGAAAAGAGTATGAGAGCACATTCCCAATGAACCCTCCAAACTGAATGAATAATTCAGAGTAACGCTTACACAACTCACTTTGGTTGTTTTAACCGTGAGTAAATGTCAGATTTTTTTTGAAGTGCACTAGGCTCAAAACCGTTTGTATAGTCACTTCTCTGTCAAGCCCTTTTAACCCTGAAACCAAGGGACTACTCACAGCTGTATGAAAGACCTGATGGCTCAGAGTCCTTAGTTCTAAAATAATGATGCAGTCTAGTCAATGATTAGTCAGTGTTTGTGATGGTTATTCAGGATTTTGTTCAAATAGATTCACAGGATAAATCTCAGGAGGCTGTGAGTTGGTATCTTGGTTCAGAGCCATTAAAAATTTGTAATAACTGTAGTAATTGTAATAAATATAATGCAATTGCAGACATCAGTATCCTTCCTCCTACATTTTGTTACTTTTGCATCTTGCCCAGGTGTTTCCTGAACAAATCCAGGCCCTGGTGGAGATGCAGAACAAGCACTGAGTCAGTGTTTGAAGGTCATTCAATAGAGGGGTGAACACCCACCCTCTGAGACCTGAAAACCACCCAGGATGAGGATATGGGGGGGCCTCAACCCTGGCACTTGACTGTTGGCTTCAGGACTGGACTACCTGGAATGAGGCTCCCTGGGACAGAGAATGTTTCAACCTGTCTGCACCAATTTGTCCTGTGGAGCCATGTTGATTTGCAGTGAATACTGAGTGAGAGCCATGTGTTTTTGCACTGGAGTTTCTCTCTAATTGTACAACAGTTACACTTTCTAATACTTGCAGTTATCATTAAATCTATAATCAGCATATTCCCCACTTGTTTGAGAATCTCTCCCATGCTAATACAATATAATTAGAACAGCCCGTTTCAACAGTATCTACATTAAAAAGGAACACCAAAGAGATCATAATAGGTGGAGAGAGGTTAATAATAGGTCATGTGGTTAATCTTCCAGTTACAAGGGCAAACACTAATTACAGGACTGGGAAGGGAAGGGGCAGCCTGATTGCAATGTGATTATGGTGACCTTGTTAAGGAGTGATCCAAGTCATGATAGGGCCTCAATAAATAAAGATAATACATCCTCAGCACCTCCCAGTGAGTGTCAGAGGAATGCTGAGAACAGCATTAGCCCTCCCTGCAGACAGGGCTGGGAGGATGGAGGCTGAGCCATGTTTTTCTCCAGCCCCATCTCAGCACAGTGGGATTGCTGGCTTCTCATTCTGCTCACTGTGAAAAACAAAAGCACCAACTACTAATAACAAATATATCATGTTGACTTCTAAAGGGCTCTGCAGTACAACATATTACAAATTACAGCCAACTCCAACATGTTTGAGCTTCGGAGATGTGGCAGAGCACTGTGATTCACCTTGTTGTCAATGGCATGGTGGGAATTCTCAGGGAGCAAAAATACATCTTAGACTTAGAAAAATGGTAAAAACTCAAGCTTTTCCAGCTCCTTTTTTAACCCTGAGTATAAATTCTGCTGCCCAGGAAAACATATCCTACTGATTATAACAGTTTCATTATGTCAGCAGAGAACTTGCTGTCTGTGCTGCAAATTGGTCCATGGAGAAATTAGCAGGCTCCCAAATTTAATTAGGGCAGGACTCAGACAGGGAAGACAGTGAGGTTAGCACAGATGTCTGTATGTCCCATCATTCTCACATCCTGTAATAAAGAGGCATTGGGGGAACAGTACAAGCCAGGACTAGAAGCAAACAGTCCTGCATTATAGACGTGAGGCTGGTGCCTGCTAAACACTCATAAAACCACTCGGGTCACTGGTACAGAAAGTCTTCTGCTATCCCTGATGATTTTGTATGTTAATTGAGGACAGAGCTAATATGACAAGCTGTGTCTCCAGGTTCATCAGGGCTATATAGAGCTCAGAGGTCTGGCAGCTTGTTGGCAGGAGTGAGCAGGGTGAGGGCAATGACTGAAGCTGTTCAAATTCTCTTCATTTCTGATTTTAGAAAGTGTGGGAAAATGCTCTCTACTTTGGATTCTGTTTTTGCATGTGCACTTGGTTTTACCTAAAATCTATACTTTGTTAAAGATAAATATCATGGTAACTGCCACATGCACGAAGAAACTATTAAACCTCTGGGTTTAGTTGTGTCTCTAAATAAACTTCTGGCTTAGCCACACAAAGCCCTGATCTTGAGTGTCCAAAAGGTAACAGGGCACTTCTTCAGCTGTCTGCAGTACTGGTGTGAGAGCTTGCTGTGCTGGGGGCTTTGGATGACCACAGACCACCAGCTAAGGTTTCTAGAAACAGGAAGAGCACCGGAGCCCTGAATTGCAAAGGAAATCTGCTGTTTCTGTGTAGGGGTGGGCGCGCGCGCGCGTGTGTGCGTGTGTGTGTGTGTGTGCAAAAATGCAGAAAGCAATTAAACTTTGACATTTTTCTCTGAGATTCCACTCATGAGGATTTCCTATTAAATATCAAAATTAACTCCCATTAATTTGTTCCAGTCCATCCATCCATGTTGCCTTGCAGGTGCTGAGAGAAAGCAATTTCACAATGATCACATTTACATGGCTACTCCACTGACTCCTGTGCTACCTTCTGCAGTGGCAATTACCCACCTTTGAAACACCCACCTGGATGTTAGAGAAAGACAAAACAAATGTATAAAGATTGTAATTTTCTATTCATGCCCTGTCTTGCTACTGTTACTTATGTCAGGTTACAATATCCCAGGAGCAGAAATGAATTTGCAGGAGAAAGGATCAGAGACTTGGTGATTTTCCATGCTGGAATTTTCAGTTCCCCCATTCTGAAAGGTGAGCTGCTTTGGGAAGAAGAGGAACTCCTGCAAGCACCTGGGGAGGGGAGGAGGAGACAAAGGCCCAGGAGCTGAGATGCTGTGGAGGACTCCTGTCACCTTCAGTGAATTTTATTCTTTCTTCAGTGATGCAGAGTGATATTTTACAAGTTTTTAGAAACCTACTGTTACAAAGATGGCTAAATTGAACCACAGTTCTATAAAGAGGGTTCAAAGACACCATTCTGGACTATACAAGCTTTGAATTCTCTCTGATTGGAAGACTTAACATGATTATATATAATAAAATTTAGTAATTTATTTCTTGATATAAGGCAAGGATTTTGTCAGGGTTGCTAAGGGATACTACTCATTGTCTTTTTTATTTGAAGACTGAATTGTAAATATTCTCCCAGGAAGCAACTTAATCCGTGGTTTTTCTTTATAGAGGATGGTGTTCTTAGCTCAGCTCTTGCTCCTGTTCATTCTTTCTGTTGCTACTCTAAGCATGACAAAAGGAAAGATAAAGGCTATAAATTTTCCAGTAGAGTGAAATGTTGTAAAAAACCCACACATTTAAAGCATGTTTTCAGAAAAAGAGAAACAAGAGGATTATTCAGTGTAGAGGGTATACAGTTGATCACCACGGGTTCTGAGCATGCCTGCTATTTTTAGCTGTAGCATCCCTAATGAAAGCCTCAGATAGTACCACTGGGTTTACTCAAGGATCTGGTGTATTAAAGCAATCATAAGCCTCATCAGAGCTGTGAAAGCAGTGATGAGTCTAGAGAAGCAAGCTGTGATGTGCTATCCAAACAGCCACAAAAGGAAAAAGATTATTTAGAACAGTACTTTGGCAAGTGGAAATATTTATTCTCTGCACTCCAGAGAGTAAATACCATAATATATTCAATCCTCTAGCTGCTCACTCAAAAGAATTTAGGAATCTGACCTTGCAAGTGGATGCTGTGCCATGATAACATATTGAAGAATAGGAGAACATTGTAGAGCATTTCAATACCTGCTAATATTTTGTCTGATGCCTGAAGTACGAGTTCACTACAACTTCCAGTGCATTAATCTCCATTGTTAGCATTCTACCTGCATCTGACAACTTGGTGGCATCTTGAAGCTCATCTCCATCCAATTTGTTGCAATCCCAGAATATCTGACTCCCTGGAGGATCTGTGGACTGGTATTGGAATGCCCTATCCACTTCTGCTGGACACAGAAAGGTCCATGTGAACTGGAGAGGGCTCTGGTAGTTGAGACTGGGAGTGAAACAGAGAAGGCATACAGAAGATGTGCATAAAGGCTGGAAGGGAAAGTCTGCAAGTTTTTGAAAATTATAACCAAACTAAAAAGAATAAAAGAATTTATTTACCCATCTTAAGCTAGAGATTGAAATGGACTTTGTTTGCTTGAAACATTTTATCCTTTTCCATTTCGAAAGGAGGCAAAAATTTCTTTCAAAAAAAAGGTCTATTTCAAAAATCCCAGAGACAGGACATTTAACAAGTACAGATCATTGTCCTCAGCTGGGGCTGGCATGCACACATTCAGGCTCAGCTCCCCATGCAGATATGGTCTCCTGGTTGGCCCTTCTTTGCTTGTCCAGCCTTGGCTGTGCCTCTGATATGGCCTGAGGGTGTGCTGGGGAATGCTTTCATTCAGCAGATGCCCTACGAGCAGAGCTGAGCCTGCAGGCCCCAAAGAAAGAAGGGACATGGGTCACACGGGGTGAGCTGATGGACTGAATCTTGGTGAAAGTGTCCTGTTGAGCTTGAAACTGCCAAGAATTTGGTCTGTTTTCTCTGTGTCATCCAGACATTCAATCACAGTGAGGTCTGCATTACATGTGGGAAGGGCTCCTCTTGTCAGTGGGGGTTTTTTTCAGATGGAATCCTAGCCCTGCTTGTGAGGAGAGTGAAGGGAGAAAGAGAGGGGAAGCTTTCCTATCATGTTTGGTCCACACAAGTATGGCATTACTCAATATTTTCACAAAGTGCTCTTCACATAAAAGGATAAACTTCTTTACTTTGAGGGTGGCAGAGCACTGGAACAGGCTGACCAGAGAGGTTGAGGAGTCTCCTTCTCTGGAGATCTTCCAACCTGCCTGGATGCAATCCTGTGTAACCTACTGTAGGGGACCCTGCTCAAGCAGGGAAGTTGGACTGGATGATCTCCACAACTCCCTTCCAACCCCAACCATTCTGTGATTCTGTGATTGAGTTTTTATTTATTAGGATGTGTGTTCTTGGGCTGGCTGGGTACCCCAGAGGGACTTGAATGAATTAATCAACACACTCTCTGTACCACTGATCAAATGCAGGATAGTGACAGAAGGCCACATGCTAGCAATTTTCTGGCAGATGGGTCCTATCCACCATCTTTCACTTATCCAATTTAACGCTCAAAACCACAAGCAAACTAATTGAAAAATAGCATTACACACACACACACACACACAAATCCTCCTTTTCTTCTTTCATTCCCTTCACACCAATTGAATAATTAGTAACCACTGTATTATCAGAGCCACACTGTTTGCGTGGAGACTAATAAAAGCATAACTTTGATGTGTTTTGACAAACACAAGTACAACTTTTGAGTCTTTAATAATTACATTAGTCAAAGTCACTGATCACGATGTGGCAGTGTGGTATTTAGATAAAGAGAAACAGGTGTTCATGTCACCAGAGAGGCTTCTAACACAACCAGAGCGTGAAGGTGTTTTACCCTCCTTTCTCCCACTTCCTTCATGGGAAAAGCAGTCAAAGAAAGGTGGATCCAAAGGGAGCAGTGTCCTGTCCCCAGGTTCAAGTCTTTATTCCTTGTTGGAGCAATATTATGGACAGCCAATCATTTGCTCACACAATATTTGAAGATGTTTTGCAAAATCATTGCCCCTAAAAATGTTATTCACTACCCTGCTTGTCTGATGCAAGTCAAGTGACCAGGTGAGCAGCCCTGATGAGTTTCAGTGCAAAGTGAAGCAGGGCTGCTGAAAGCACCTCAGCAGGAGTTTCAGCTGCTCTGCTTTCCTCATGCTGAAATGATCTCAGCGTGGTCTCATGGTCACCAGGTGTGTTGCAGCTGAAGGGTGGTACCTTCTGAAGCAGTTACCGCTTTTCGTCCCGTGAACATCCATTTACAGCTTGGGGTTATTGAGTTCTTGCAGTGGATCAAGCCTTGGTAGATGCTGCACAAAAACAGAAATCTCTGACTAAAAGGCTCTTTGTCTAAATAAGAGACAGTAGCTGGAGACAGACAGACTGACTAAGAGGAAAGGGAGAAAGCAAGAAATAAGAAGACAATATTGGTCGGGGTGGCGGCTGATAGTCTCAGTATCTCAGCAGACTGACTGATGTCAAGCTGAGAACTTTGGCAAAAGGCCATCCTAGATCAGCAGGGAAGGAAGGCAGCAACTGGAAATAAAAAAGCAATATATAATAAATGGAGGGAAAGAAAGGAAAGTAGCTAGCAATCAATATAAATGAGAAGTTAATGAGGTGCAGGAAAAATATAAATGTATATAAAGACACCGGAGGAAAAAAATACTTTCCTAAGAACATTATGAAGAGTTTTTAAAGAAGGGCTGCCAGAAAGAAGAGAAAAGCAAGTACTGAGGTGGGCAGTTTTCAGAAAGGAGTTTAGAAATGGGTAGCTGTGCCGTGGGTTAACTTTCACGAGCGAGAAATGAACTTCACACATCAACGTGATGCATATTCAAATCCAACTTTATTCGAAACTTCTACAGGTATATATACCTTTTTTACTACAGAACACACGTTTCTATATGCAAAGCGATTGGCCTTAGGCTACTGTCTGTCAATCCTTATTCAGGAGACAATTGGTTAACAGCTAACTCACTGTGTCTTATTGTTGCTAATTGTTAAGCTCGTTATCTCTCCTTTCTCACCCTAAGATTATCTCGGTTCCCATGGCTTCCTTGGTTTTTTCCCAGCCAACTTCTGCACAGCTTAAGTAAACACTGTCTCTGAGCTAAACGATCCCACATAGCTGTGGCCCAGAACAGACATAAATGTCCCATAAGCAATGTTGTTCTGTTATCAGAAGGAGCAGAAAGATGCACCTGTATCTCACATGCTTGACAAAATTTCTTCTGTTCTAGGCCAACCAGTATCCAGCCACTTAATCAATTAAATTATCAAATGAGTAATTAAAATATCACAAAACTGCCAAGAAATATTTATATCATGCAAAAGTGTTAATGGAGTAAATCAGTCATCAAAGCAATCTTGTTTGCTTGTTAACCTGGGTCTACCCTAACAAATTGAGTTCTATCACAGAAGGGTACAGAATCTGGGAACACAGAAAGCAGATTAAACTTACATGGAACATGCTGAAACTATATTCTGTAAAGCACTAATTCTGGCAAGGTTTTCAAATTCATAATGAAGAAGCTGCTCAAGTGTATCACATCCTGTACTCCAAAAGATGTCGTGGTTATAAGTTTTCTAATCCAATCTTTAGCTGCAAAATCAGGAGAGTTGTGAGAAGGAGCAGGGAAGACATTTGTCCTCTGTGCAGGACACTGAAGTCCTGGATGTGGTGCAAAGTGCAGTGCTGGAACGTGGGTGCACTTCTTGGTGTTACAGCTGCTCAGAATTTGAAGAAAACACTTGTGAAACAATGGGATGGCTCCAGAAAATGCCTGTGTCTCCAAGTCCTAGAGAGCTGGATCCACCTGGAAAGAAATGTGAGAAGTATTTTGATTGCCACATGTAGATATGTTACTGGAGTTAAAACATGGATCACTAGAGTAGTGAATTAAACATGTGAAATTAAGTGCCCTGAGGTCTTAATGGGAAGTCAGACAACTGGAATTGGTAGTTGTTCATAGGCTTAATGTTTATGAGTCTGTAACACCTGTGGGCAGTAAGGAAGGATGGCATTTGGAAGAGGAGGATATGGTAGCTATGCAGACAGCAACACACAATTCCTTTTAATGGGAAGAGGTAATTCCAAAAAAAAAAGCTCCAAAAGCACTCAGGTGAAGGTATAATATGGAAACAAAGGAGACTGATCAGTTAGAAAAGGGCCAGATGAAACCAAGAAAAAGAAGAAGTCTTACCAGGAAA
>VXBX01009319.1:605267-637663 GCA_013400415.1 Scytalopus superciliaris | reverse complement strand
AAAAAAAAAAAAAAAAGGCTAAACTTTAAAGCAGTGGAGAAGATGGAGACAGGGGAGGTGGAAAGAGATACATGTCAAAGTGAAGGGCCAGGGAAATCACAATTTATAGCAGCATAGAAAGTGCCTAATCCAGAGAGGAATTTGCAAAGAGCACAGGAAGGGACATTGCAATTCCTGATTGTGATTATCAGTCAAGAGTGTCTGAGCTCTGTATCTGGAGGTTACAAGGATGTATGTGGGAGGTGGTCTGGAGAAGAGATGGAGAGCAGGAGGGAAGGGAGAAGGATGGAGATAGGGATGTTCAGGAGATGAAAGAAGAGGCAGACAGGCCAGGTCTTGGTAAATGCTTGGTTTTGCTGCAATGCCACTGCTAGATATCTTGCAGATGTTGTGAGCAACACTGATGGGCTCTGCATGCTCCCAGCCCTTGAACTGCCTTGTGGATATAGTTTTTTTAAAAATAGGTGTTCTTAATTTACCTCTTCACTACCAGCGCATATCACAATACTCTGAATTTCTGCAGTACTTCAGCACTAAGTTACAGGACATGTTCCACAGAGACCTCATAGATTAATGCAGTCAATTTTGCAACCATCCTTCCTCTCCTGGTGGGGACCCTGAGAGAGAACGATCAGCATCATCTGTCCCCATTCCAGCTTTGAAAAAGAAAATTCAGCTGTAATATTTCTGAGAGCTTCTTCTGCATTTCTTTGTGAGAACAGCTATGGGAAGATATAAATATGTATATACGTATATATATATAAAATCTTTTTTACATTACAGGAAAGAAAAATGTCATTGAAAATGTTGTTCTTTATCCTGTATTTAAATTTCTGTTCACGAATTTAAAAAGTTTGCTTTAGCTCTTTTTTTAGAAGAAATAAAAATGGAAACTGTTCCATCAAAACTTCCATGGCATTAAAAAGTCTTTCCTTTTAGTTGAAAGAGATTGAAATGATAATTTTGACTAGCATCATTATAGAAACAAAACCAGTCTGAAAAGGAAAAGGGAAAAGAGGCTGCTGTAGCCATTACACAGTGTTCAGTGTCAATCTTGAACACAGCCAAATTCCCAGTTTGGGGTCATATGTATTTAAATGAGTCTTCCTCCTCCCTTCTGCTCCTGAGAAACAAGCAGTGTTCCTCTACCAGCCATAGGCATGAGATGCTGCACAGAGCACATTCCCACTGTGAATCACAACCACTAATGCCCAGGTAATTCAGTAAATGTTCCTGAAGAAGTATGGATGAAAAGATACAGAAGAAATGGGTGGTTCTGAGGGAGGTGAGGAATGAAAGCCAAAGGAAGATAGAGAGGATATTTTCCAGATGTGAAGAACACACAACCTGGATGCTTTTATAAAATATGCCTAAGGGACACACTTAGTTTTGGTTTAAGGAGCCTTCTCTCAGGGCTGCACCATCCCACCCTGGCAGAGCCTAGTGACAACCCCTTTCTCGTTTGCTGCTGTCTCTCACACAGGGGCCCCAAGAGAAGGAATAGGTTGTGGTAAGACTGATTGCACTGATGCCAGGATCTGGCCCTGCCTAGCTAATCGGCATTCCTTACCCAAAACTGAATGAAACAGCAGGCTTGGCAGTGAAAATGTCTTGCCTGTGCATTACACTGCAGGGGTCAGCCAGTAATTCCTGGAAATGGTTAATTGCTGGCCAGCTTTGATCTCCCTGAAATAGAAATCAATTCACATACTGACAATTTCTCAAAAAAGGGCATGCCTCAGCACTCAGAAACATCCTGCACTCTTGGATATATCTCCTGTCTCTCCATCACTCCCTCCTCAGCTCTTAGGAAAATTGTACTTAGTGGCAAAGGAGGTGGAGGGACTGCAGCGTGGAGCCTGCAGAGCTACCTTTTTATTTCACCAAAGGAGGAACTCCAGACAAAGGGAAGAAAACTATTAGACATTTTCAAGAGCAGAAAACCTGTAGACACAAGCAGCAAGGCATGAAATGTGAATGTTTTCAAGAGATCATGGTATTCAGCCTCTGGGACTGATCACAGCCCATCTGAATGCCAATACTGATGCACGTGTGAAGAAAACAGAAGAACATGTAGCTTGGCTTCAGTTGCCTCGATGTTGGTGTACAGTGTGAGCTGAGATGTTTTGGGTTATCCTATCTGACCTCCAGATGCTATCCTGGAATGACATGAATGTCACATAGGTCCCATGTCATACCTACCAGCCTTCCCAGTATGACCCAGCTACCCCAGAACACGTGAACTGGTTTTAAAGACCTCAGAGGCCTTCCCTAAGCATAGGGAACCCTCTCCTGGGGTGCATGTGCAGGGGAACTTGTGGGGGCTTTCTCATCAGGGTGTGTGTGTGTTAGGGGATTGTAAACTGCAGCACAGGCACACATGAAGCTGGAGCACCCACACCTCTGATGGAAGAGGTGTGAAGGAGGGGAATCCACTTTTCCAGGGAGGGTCTGTTTGTATCCCACCTTGCCTGGGGGATGCATATGACTCAGTGGGAATGTGGCTGCAAAACTGGGATTTAGGGGATTGGTTATGGAAGGGTGTTTAGAAGTTTGTAGTGGTATATTGACCTTGTGTTAATGTCTCCTATTGTGGTTTATTTGTTGTATTGCTAGTGTTAACCCTGAATTGTAGTTCATGGATAGCTGATTATTTATGTTTTTGACAAATTAGTAGACCATAATTACTGAACTAAATCCTGTTTTTTGTTTAAAATGCATGAAATGGTCTGTTTTACCTTGCAAGCCCTTATCTTTATTGTCAGAGAAGCCTGGAGAAGGCTTCGACATGTAGTAGTAGACACAGTGTATGTTCATCTCCATTGGTTCTAGTGATGGCATTGACCCCAATTGCCCTGATTGAAACAGCAGTTTGGGCAGGTAGTTCAAATGCAAACACCTACATTTTGGTATTTTAGCCTCAAGCTAAGCTGTCTACCTTTAGTTGTCTGAAACATTCTAAACTTGCTGCTGAGACTGTAGTCAAGAGAAGGAAGTTTTGCTAGTGGGTTATTCATCCCATCCTAAAACAGGCTTCTACAAGTGCCTGTTTCTCTCTCTCAGGTGCAAATAGGGATTTGACTCGATGCCTTGTCTAGTGGATTACCATAGGGTGGTGGCACCAAACACAGAGTGCATCCAAGATTAGTCAGGAGCACAGAGAAATATGGAACAGTGATTCCCCACAGCAACATGAACTGCAAAATTCCTCTTGTTTCCTTGAAAGTCTCTTCTTCAGTCCACATTAAATGCTACTACCACTCCAAGGAAGGGGAGGAGTGAAGGAAACTCGTTGGTATTCTAAAAGCCAGAGGTGGGTAACAAGTGAGGGGGTTGGTGATGCCTTTGGCACATTAACAAATAAACTTTCGTTTAAACCTTGTTTGGCAAAGTCTGACTCTCCAAATAAGCAGTGAAGCCCGTTTCTTACAGTGCTGTGAGCTAAGTTAATTGTTAGCCTCTCCTACACTCTGTTGCAGCTTAGGGTAATACCTTTTAAATGTACTTTCATTAGCTTCAGGAATAGTTTAGAACATAATAGCACGTTTCTCTTTTGGGCAACATGATTAACCTTTCCTGGAACAACAAAGAACATATTATAACATTTAACAGCAAAATCAATACATCATTTACTTGCATTATATTTATATTTGCCCTCTTGCCACCACATCCAAGCATGGACAGAGATGATTTTATTCATGAAAGAGGTTTCTAGTTCCCTGCTGCATCGTGCCCCTCTTTTGGTTTTGGACTTGCATCTACATTTTGACAATTCTGTACTTCTGAGTCAGAAATACATACCAAGCAATGAATCTTTCATTTGCTGAGTACCACCAAACACTTCCCTCTATTCCTCTGCTTTCATTATAAGCACCAGATTTTATCATTTCCAGACTTTTCCATTCCCATCAAAACACTTCCAAAGAGTAAGGTCAGAAACCTCTAATAGTATTTAGGAATCCTCTGCATAATCCAAAAAGTCATTGAAAATACTCTGGTTCAGTTTTGCGAAGAAGGAGAAACATTTGATAAATCAGCAAACCAGTTTTCAAATCACTCTATATGACAGGAGGAAACCTGCTAAATTCATTATCAGACTTGCTTCAAAAGTCTAAAATGTTGCTTTTTCCTAAGAAATTGAAGAGGAAAATAAAATTAGTTACTTGCCCTAGTCAACCAGTTCTTACATTTGTATGTAAAATTATTTAGGCTATAGGGAATTGCTGTATCTTCTACTTACTATTTAAAAGTTTTTATTCAAGCACTGGTGACATTTTTTTACAGGTAAACAGTGTATAATTAAAAATATCTCTTGTTTCAGTCAAATTACCTGTATGCTTGTTTGGAATACGGAAATAATTTTTACAAAGAAGAATGAGACCCTTTGATCCAAACAAAAGGTGAAAATAAGCCTAATAGCATGTTTCAATGTCTTTTAAATAATGTATGTTGACTTTTACATTTTGAAGTGGTAATTCAGTTCAATACTTGCCCAAATTTAATTTTAAGAGAATTTAAAAATTACTTTAAAAATGAAAATTATAATTCTGTTTGTTCTGAAAGGACTTTCAAAATGTCTTTCAAATAGCAAACCAAGGGGTTTGCTTTAATCTTTAGAGGTTGTTCAGTGTTTTCTTACTTTTGTGATTTTGTAGGTTCGTTTTATCAGGAAGTGATTGTTACAGACACTTCTCAGGGGTGCTGCTGCCTCAGTCCTGATAGAACAACTGAGAACAACTGCAGCCTCTTAACTGACGGCAAGTAATGAAGAGTAAATCTGTCCTGTTTGGGTGAAATTCCTTCTCATCTCCCCCCTGCTCCTCCCAAGGAGCCAATACTCTCCTTACTTGGCACTTGTAAGATCAGAAATGGATGGAGTGGATTGTACTGAAGTGTGCAAGATTTCTGAGCTCTCTGGGGAACAGGTTTTATTCCTGAAGAACAACCATAGCTGCTTTCTGTTCATTGAGAATAAATATGAGGTACATGAGCAAAACCAATCTGAAAAGTCCTTGGGGAGAAATAGCGATGAACACTTTTTCCATATCAAGCAGCTTGGTTCTCTGAGACACCAGTGAAATGGTGCATCCCTTCACTGGGATTTATTTATCCATATCTGACCCTGAGGAACCAAGTTTTTAGCCTCGTCCTCTGCTAATGCCACCCTGCAGCTTTATGCTTTTAATCCAGCCCTGTTGCCTTTCCAAGCACGAGAGTAATATCGGCGTATCTCCAATTCCACCTTAGTACAAAAGAAAATACCTCTTAAAAGGAGGTGCAAGACAAAAGGTGAGAAGTCTTCAGGGTTTTCATGTCCAGAGATAATAGCTGTGGATTTAGTATCCCAAACTCTGTCCTATAGGAGAGAACGATATCCCTTACAAGTCCCAGCACCATGCAATTCTGCACATTCAGGCAGGCTCAGCTCCCCGTGGTGCTAAACAAACTTTCCTTTCACAGAGGTGAGGAGGCATGGATTGTGTTCAGGACTTTACACTCACCTAGGAAATTCCCTACTTCTCTAACACTTTGACATAAATTCTTTCCAGGTCAAATGACCACAGGACCAACACTGCAAGGAAATTTGAACAAGAGTAGATTTTTTTCTTCCCTGGTTGTGTGCTTGAGTTTGCCCTGCTCATCCTACATTGAGACTCTTGCATAGCCATGAACATTCCCTGTAACTCCATTCCCCGTCCCCCTGCCACCTTCAAAAATCAAATCAGATATGAGAGAAGCTTCTGATTTATTAAAGATTTTAAGTAAGAAAAGGAATTAATAACTAGCTCTCCAGCTCATGAATTAGAACTGTCAAAGCAGCATCTTGAGAAAGTCTTAACATTGCTAAAGAAGTTTTAAAATTATAAGGAAAAAAACCCATTTTTTCTAGTTCATAAACAGGCAATCTATTTGACACAAAGCTCATGGTCTAAATTAGTATTTCATCATTCAGTAGTTTTATTTCTTGGGAGTAAATTATTTTCTCTGTTAATGGATCTGGGCATGTTTCATCATCAGTAGAAGAAATGTTTGTAAATTTACGGCTTAGGAGCTTTTGAAACGCAGTGTTTTTATTTACTACAAAACTTTCTTCTCTGCTTTCAGGGGAAATCCTGACTGCAATTGTAATGAAATAAAGTAATATCTGAGCCTTGTTCTTACTGCATCCTTTGTCACAGGTTTTCCAGCAAAGAGGGACACAGGATGAGTCCTACCCAGTACAACCAGTCCAAGTGTTAGAAAAGCCAGCAATTCTCTTTTTGCTAGGTTGGCTGAAGCCCCATAAAACATCCCACTGATAGAGCTGTGAGGATTTACACTCAGCAAGTTTAATCAGTAGCTGTACCCTACAGCCACAAACTGAGATGCTGTTTGCTCTGTGCTAGAGCAAAACACAGGTGAGGGACATGAACTGAGTCATGCTTTTGCCTGGCTTGTATTTTTGTAGCAGCTTCAGTGTGGAGCTTGGAATGTCAAAGTCCAAGCATTGCTGCACCTGTAAAGATCTGGGCACTGTTTTTCTCCTTAAAACTAACTGCACCTCCAAGAAATGCTACCAAAAGGTTAGTTGTGTGAAGCACAGTAAATATAAACTAGACACAAACATAGACAAGTGCAAAAGCACCCACTAACATCACTCCACAGCCAGGACCCTTTACCAGATACCTGGGGCATCTGAAGGAAGGTCCTAAACATCAAAGCATAAAGAGATGCTGTTTTATAGGCCTTGTACTCTCAAAGGAGAACCCCATGTGCCCATTATAATAGTCCCTGAGGTGATAATTAAGTGGGCATAATGCCAGATAGGCATTTTATAGGTACCTTTTGTGTGAATTTGCAGGAGCAAGATGAGATTCAGAATAATGATAAGTAGTGTGAAAACGCTGCTGTGATCCATTAGAGTGTGAGTGTTATATTTAATATACAGCTATAATCCAGTAAGCATATAAGCTTCCATGTATTTAAAATAGAATATCTTCAGGGTTTTTATAATAAATTTAATACTTCAAAGACACATTGACTAATGGCTTTCAGATATTATAGAGCAGACTCTTCCCTATAGGAAATCAATTAAAGTTGAATCTTATTGACTTTAACCCATTTCTCCATACAGTGATAAACCAGACTTTGAACTCTCTTTGGATATAACCCCAATAGTTTATTCTCCTCTCTGGCTGAGGCAGAAGCAATTTCTAAATCTGATCAGATAAAATAAAGGAAATATTAGCCCATTAGTTTCCTCAGTTTTAAAAATCAACACTCTTTCTTCCATTTAATGTACTTGAGGTGAAGCCAGATAAATTTCAGGTGACCCTGAAACACTGAAAGCTGAAAACAGGTGTAATTTGCACAATCTTAAACCTGAAAGCTCATATGGGACCAAAGTGACAAATGGACATAGCACAGACTCTCCGCAGGGAGATGAAAGTAATTTCCAGCCACCAGCTACCATTTGGAGATACAATGAACAATAGGGTTGAATCTTCCTGGGAAGTACTCTTGATGGCCAGCATCTCTATCAGTTTCATAGTGGTTTCTTTCTTCTGTAAGTTAAACTATAATTTGTTCCAAATAACTTCTCTAGATGAAGTGGTGACTACTTCTAGTCTGTGAAGGTTCATCTCCCTTAAGTTTTGATAGAGGTGGCCATCTAGTCTGAAAGAAAGAGGCACTTCTGCAGGGTAGTTCATCTGATCTGTGCTAGATATTTTTTTAATTCACATCTTGCTAGTCCTCATTTCTCTACTTTGGTCATAAAAGGTTCACTGACAACTAATGCAGATACAGATGTGCATTGCAGGTGCCTAAAACTGGGAAGATTAATGCTATGCTGTGTACCTGTGTGGAGGGAAAACCTTAATCTCACTTGACAATACCATAGTAAGATTTTGTAGCTGGATGCTGAAAACAGGTAAATTCGTATAAAGGATAAGGCATAAATTCTCAACCATTGAGTTAATTAGAACAATTTAGTGTATGAGGCTGTGAATTCACCATCACCTGGAGAACCTACATCAAGTTTGGATTACAAAAGATGCTCCAGTTCAGCTACAAACTTTGGAAACTCAGCAATTTCTGTAGGAGCAATTGAGGCTTCAGCATCTGTTGTGTCAGAAAGTCAGTGAAAACAGTTTCTTCTGGGGCTGAGGTGCTCTATTCTTCCTGCTCCACATCACACAGAAAACCACATTGGAGCAAACACTGAATTGGCTTCCATGGCAAATTGTAACCAGCAGGGAGACATCTCCAGTGCAACCAGCAGCAGCCTTTGCTCCTGCTCCCTCTTTGCAACCTCATCCTCTGGTCTCTCCTGTTTGAGGGCACTGGAAAAGCTGCCCTGGACATACCCTTGATATCTCTGGCTGTCTTTGACCTATGACTGACTACCTTGTGCTGTCTGTAACTGGAAAATCATGGTTCTGGGCTGGCATCTCCAGAAAGCCATGTAAAATGCCACCCAGAAACCTGTGTCTGATGAGGATGTTAGTAGAAGGACTGGGCAATCACATCATGGATCTTCCTGTGTGCAGCACAGGCAGAGGCAGAGGCAGCAGCTCCCTGGTAAGGAAGTATGGCCACGTGTGAAGCTCAGCATTGCAATCCTGTTTAGGACAAAGCCGCAAGCTGAGCATACCTACTGTGTATCTCTACATGGGGCACAGCCAGCACAGCAGAAACCAGATTAACAGCCAGAGCAGGAAGCCAAGGGCTTTAAGTCCAGCTAATCTTTGCTTAGCACAAGTTTTAAAGGACATGCAAAGTAAGGATGATTTAAAACTCTCTTGTTCCCTCAGAAAACTGGGGGGTTATTGGCTCCTTATCATGTATTAGAGCACTTCCAGGCCAATTCTCATTTACATCAGCAGAAAAGGGCCCTCTGGCTGACTACATGCACTGCCAGAGGATGGATGGTTGATACAGACACCGTCTCTGGCAACTCTGAGGACAAAGCAGGAACAGATGCCACTTCCCTTTCCCGGTGGAGCGAGGACTGCAGATTCATCTCATCACTCTCAAAACTTTGGAAACAAAATCAGCATTGGAAATAAATTCCAGAAGCCATTAATCTGTCTCGCTTCTGACATGAAAGTATAAAATATAGTTCTGTTAAAAATAACAAAAAGCTGTGAGCAGTATATTTTCATTTTCCAAATTACTGAAAGAGCAGAACATGAATCCTTGTCTGTCAGCCTGAGAAAATATTTTATTTTTCCTGTGAAGGAGAAGCAAATGTAAGTAAGTGGCAGAGAGAATGCAGTTAGATAAACTGCAATGTGCTGCAGCCATCAAAAGAGCCCAAAGATATCTATTTGTAATGAGAAATCTTCGGCAGATTTTTAATTTATTTTTTAAATTTTTTTTTTCATTTTGATTGAGTTACAATGTCGTTACAGTAAAAGGAGTCTTCACAGCAAGACCAAGAGGTCTGCACAGCACAACCTCATGGAGGACAGTAGGTGGGATGGTATTGTCATGGATCAGTGATTTAAATCTCTTAAAGAATTACCACCAAAGGTATTATTAGCAAAAGCGGGTTTAATATGAATTTGTGCAAAGCACAACTTAACAAAGTTCAATGGCAAGGTTCATTCTATTGTTTACTACATGGGAGAAACATACACAGGAAAATCAAGTTAGAATCAAACTAGAATTATTATTAAACACATACTAAAGATGCAAAAGGGTAAGGGAGACTCTGCTGTTGAGGCATAAGGTTCAGAGTGGACCTCCTTGCTTTTAAAAGTCCTGATGGAGCTTAGGTGCAGCTATGGCCCATCTTAGTCTCAGACTTTGGACGTGGTTTATGTCTAATGGAATTGGCTGCATGGATTTCACTAGTATTAATTCATCATTCTGTCAGGCTCTTACTGAGGATTTGTTGTGAGTAAGGGGTTGCTGTGCCTTAGGCAGGGGAGGATCTCTTCATCTCAGGTAAGGAATATCAAGCCCTGCTCAAGGGGAGACTCACCTGGTATGCAGTCCAGTTGCAATTTAGAGAGAACTTGAACTGAATTAATCCAAAGATCTGTTGTCAGTAGAAGGTCAACTCCGCCTCAAGGAGCAACCTTGAGAGGTGTCCCAGCTCAAGGGCAGATCCTCACCATGCAGCCACCCTGCCTGGCAGGGAGAGCTCAGAGAAGGCTCACTTTGGCTGTCATATTTATGGAATAAAGTGGTCTGGCCTGTAGTCAAATTGCATACAAAGGGAAAAGTATGCATGAAACTCCTTGTACCCACAAATTTCTTTGTTCCTTGACAAATGAGTCTTGGAAAAACCACCCTCTATTCATCTGTTAATTGCATGACTGGTGTTCCAAGCTCATATGAATTGATGTTCACAGGGTCAGCCTGTTCCTGTGAGTGTTTCCTGGAGGAGTTCTTGGCCCATCTACGGCTCAGGCCTTTATCTGCTTTGGAGCCTGTATCAAACTGCCTAATTTGGTTAATGGGTCAAGTGCATCCATCACAGGTATGCAGTGGTACACAAAGTCTGCTTTACAGATCCTGTGTCTTTTATTTAAAGATCCTTAACTATTTTTTTTTTCAAGAGGAATTAACATTACCATTTTTCTGATATGTAAATATTAGCTTACTGACTAAAAGCAGGCAACTGTCTCTTCTGAAAGGTATCTAACTATAACAGTGAAGGATGAAAAAATGCAGGTTAAAGTGTCAAAAGTTCAGATTAGAAGAAGCCTCTTAATTAAAGATGATTTTAGTTGTAGAAGTTGTAGAGACATAAAATATACAGAAGCAGAGAATGGGAAAGTAAAGTATAAGTAAATGAATTTATAATCAAATGAATCATTGTCTCACTCAAAGTAGCAAGTGGGAGGCAGAGGGATTTAATAAAAAAAACCCAGAAAAGTGGTGAGGAATAGGAAGGAAGGTCGCACTTTATCACATCTAGCCTTGGATCTCTGCCACTGGCTGTAGGCGACATGTCTGCAAGGAGTCTGAAGGAGGACAGAGTGGGTGTTGTGGCCAAGAGTGGGTTTCTTCAAGGCAGAGCCCTAAATTTGCATCTTCTGACTTTGAGAGGTGACCTCAACAGAAACTTTGGATGGCAGATGCTCCTGCAGCAATCTCTATTTTCTCTTCATCCTCATGGAAGGACTGAACCCACTGGAGGCAGGGACCTCCCCACCATCCCAGAGCCCAGCACCACTTGAAACTCCTCTAAACGAACCCAGCTCAGGTGCCCCTCTCCCAGCTCACCTGGCGTCAGGGCTGCCAGCAGAGGAGCTCAGGACCACTGTGCTCACCTGGTACTGGCTGCAGGTGCCCAAAGGAGGAGGTGCCTGGGGAGGACATTCCTGCAGGGTCACTGCCTGGCTTGGTGTGCCTGGCCAGTGGGGATGGAGGCTGTGTTCTGAGGCAAGGTGTTCTCAGCAGGGATCAGGACTGAGGGGACACAGGTGTAGATTTGATGGCTGCCCCAGACAGCTGCAAGCAGCCAGCCACATCGTGTGTTATTCTAGGTGCTCACACAATGTATGTGAGGACGTACTGCAGGCGTGTGCAGCACCAGAAGCAACAGTGGGCTGCGTTTCTGCCAGTCTTTTCCTTTGCACATTGTGTTTCCCATCTTGTCTTCAGTAATCCTTATGCCAAGAACAAGGGAACCCTGCCGAGAGGTGATTGCATTATGTTTTTCTTTTTCTTCCTGAGTGCGTGCCGTGCTGTGAAGACAGGAGTGGCTCAGCATACCTGCCTACAAGGGATAAAATCAACATTTCTGAGATTCTCCTTCTGGCTGCTCTCCATACACAAATTGTCTCCTGAAGTAGATGTAAATATTCAGGTTTTTTTTCTTTTAGTAGGGCAATGAATACCTGTGTTCCAGTATATCATCCATATTAAAATATTTGCATATAAATATAATCCAGAAATGCATCTAGAGTCATGGTTTTCTAAAATTAGTAAGAGAAAATATGATCTAATTTAATTTCCTGTAAAGCACTGGCTGCATAATTTCTCTCTGTGACTCCTGCTTTGATTTTGGGAGAGTTCACACAAAGAAAATTCAGACTCAAAGGCTGCAGAAGTGTCTTCCAAGCATTTCCTTTCCTCACTGGAAATATTTTTCCTTTCTTACTCCTCTGCTGTGTTCCCCTCCACTACCCTTGGCTGAACAGCTTGAGAAGAGCATGGGAAAAAGCTCTATGTTCCCTGTTCTCTGACCCCTGCAGCCCCCAAATTGGAGGACATGGAAATGCCTTTGTTATGCAATCAATACAAGTAAGCAAAAATCTTCCAAATCCTTTAATAAGCAAGGAGAGCATTGCAATCCTATATGAAGGAAAGGGGATACATCCTGATATATTTAACAAACTATTAGAATGGAAGGATGGGGAGAGACTAATTTCTATTAAGGAAATTGTGATTGTCCTTTATGTTGTAGCAAAATATCTGTAGGCAAGAAGAAGAGGCATCAGCTTGTGATTTAGTGACAGCCCATGGTGGGCTCCTGCACACGAGTGGTTGTGGTGGGACATAGCATCATAGAATTATAGAATATTAAGGGTTGGAAGGGACCTTAAAGCTTATCTAGTGCCAAACCCCCCTGCCATGGGCAGGGACACCTGACCAGGTTGCTCAAGGCCTTATCAAGCCCTGGCCTTGAACACTGCCAGGGTTGGGACAATGGGTCATGGCACGAGTCAGTCAGCACCAATCACTCCAGGAACCCAAGGACCAGAAGCTTTGCTGGAGGGGTTGGGGGTGTCACAGTTTTCAGGGACCCAAAAGGCTGTTGTAAGGCCAAAGGAATAATCTCCTCCTCGCCTCCGGCAGTGATAAGGCAGGAAGGATAGGGAGTGAGTCACAGCAGTTTCCAGCAGCCTTAGAGAAGTCTGCAGCTGATTCTTGTCTCTGGGGGATCAGGGCTAAAATATCAGTCCAAGAAGAAAGAACAAATAATGCAGTTGTCTGGAGAATTTTATGGCATGCCTTTACAGCCAGATCCTGGCTCTCAGGGGAAGGAGGGAAATAACTGACCAAGAGGAAAAAGGGAATAAAGGCAAAACCCTAAGCAGCGAGAAGTGGCAGTGCCTGCCTGCCAAGGAAAGTGGCACCCAGCTGAGCAGGGACATGGGGCCAAGGAGCCCCTGCGAACCCCTCACAGGCTTCATCCACTCGGACCTGACCTGATGTGTATCAACATCCCCAGCATGGCTCATCCAGTCCTGAATAAGGAAGAGCAAATGACTGACAGAGGAGTCCTGAAGCCTTTAGCATAGTCTTTTCTGATGCCACCTCAAACAAGAGATGCAAACTAAGCAGTGCACCCCAAAGAACCTCCATTTGCTAAAATGCAGGTATCAAAACTTCTGGCATATCTGCCAAATTGAGATCTGGTGGGCAAACATGCTGCTTTGAAATTAATGGGTTAATTTTATGGGGGTATAACAAAGTGGACTGCATCTAAAGGCTGGTTTGTTTGGTTTTTTTATCTCCTGGAAATCAATTAACACGGCTTGTGGTTTGACCACATCTCTGGTTTACACTGATGTAACGCCAACCGTGATGTCAAGTCATTTTTCCAAACAGGAAAGTCAGAGGGACTGTAACTTTCATGTAGAAAGCTCTTTAGTAGCTGAACAGTTAAAGATTATGTTCACTATGTTTTCCTGCCTTGCAAATTCCTCATTCATAATGTATGAGTGAGATCATTAAAAGCAACATATTGGCTGATACCATCACAGCTGCTACCTAACTTTAACACTTCATAGCAAGGAATAACATTACTCTTCTCTTATGTATGTGTTTGGAAAGGGAAAGAAAGAAACTTGTAGCTGCAAGAAGAACAGGGTAAAATGTTTAACCTCAGAGAAAAAACTTCACATGTTGGGCAATTACAGATTTGCTGGGAATGTTGTTTTAAATGAGTAAAAAATATTAATCTGCTTTTAAGAAGCCTTTTCACTCTTCGCATCTATCGCAATATGGCAACATATTTTTCCACTGCACAAAGTCAATATCACATTAACTTCTCAAATAAAAAAAATCTTAACTACTACAATGAATAAAAAAATCTCCACCAAGGAATTTTTAAACTCTCCAATCCTTGACTGTTTAGAAACATAACAATGATTATTTTATGCCAAGAATGGGATGTGTCAGTCTTATCAAACGGAGAGAAAGATGTCTTAGGGCTTCCAGGCATAAGCTCTGTGGTTGGTGTTTTCATTTTTTTCATTTTCAGGCTGCCCTGGGTGCTGATCTGGTAAAATACATTAAATAAAAATGCATTTAGGTTGACAGAGAGGAATTATTTTAGCTGAAGAAAGGCACTGTCCATTTTTCATGGGTTTTACAAGTTTTGGGCCTACATTTTTATTTTTTATGCTTAGGGGAGAGGAACAAAAAGAATCTGCAATATAAAGAAGGCTTTTAATTTCCAAATATCTTATTTCGTATTCCAAATTGAGATTCATGCTTATTATTTATAAATCACGAATTGCCTCTAATAGCTCTGTTCCATAGCATGTCCAACAGTTTCTGGCAGGGGGGGTGGGGAAGGCCAAGTCCAAACCATCATGAAAAATTAATTAGGTGTCTTTGAAAGAGAGGGCATTCCCTCTGGGCATGTAGCAACAACTCTGAAGGTTAGCAGAGAGTCCCAGATGGTCGTCTCACTCTGACCCACCTCAAGCCTGAATTTGCACATCTATGCCCTGCTGAGGTGGTGTTTTCCCTCCCCTCACCCAGACTTTCTACCACTCAACCTCCCCACACCAGTCAAGATGGCCCTGGCTCGCACTGGTGCACAAGCAGAAGGGGGCCCCGCGGGTTCATTAGTTTTAAACTTTGAGTCAAATAGCTAAGCTGGGATGAAAGACTTCCTTCTGCTGCAAATTCATAATTCATTTTGAGTGTGGCACATGAAACAGAGGGAATAACATGGTCCTTTCCGAAAATCTTCGTTCAGGGTTTTAATTGTGTCTCAGAGGAATAAATGCAAGAGGTTTGCCTTCCGTCCCCGCCCCAACCCCCCCCCCTTCCTCTGATAACAGCTTGGTTTTTACTACCATCACTTATGTCTTCTTTTATAATTTCCAGCCTTTGACAGAAGTGCTCTGCTACCCTTTCCTGTTCAATAATGAATGGACACATTTGAAGCTGCAAGTATTTGCACTTATGAGCTCATCCAGGCAAAAGATACAAGAAACGTGACTTACCTAAACAGCAGCCAGGGGATCAAGTAAATCACACACCGCCTTTTGCCATTCCTTCTCCCTGCCTTCCAGATTCTGTGCCTAAGGGAAAGAAGGTGACAAAGTCTTGCATCAGGTTTTCTGCTGTTCTCAAACTACTGCTGGAAAGGTCTCAGGGAAGTTACATCAGGTGTGCCCAGTTAATCTGGATGCATCTGAGATTGTCACCTATCACAGCAAGTGAAGAGTAACAGGCATTTTTGACATGCAGTTAATTTCATTACAAGGAAGGCACTCGGAGCAGGTCAGCTGAAGCTCTGCCACCAGAAGTGCCTGTTTGTCCATAGGGAACTGTGGCCGCTCTACAGGTAAGTGAGAAGGAGGTTGCTAAAGGGAACTGGCAAGTGCATTTGGGGACAGAAGACGGCTCAGAAGCTTGGCTAGAGTCTCAAAAGAAAACCATAGGGGCACCCAATCTTGAATTTCCTTACTGAGACTGGTGAGGGCTTGGGATAATTACTTTTTGAGGAACCGCTGAAGTTGGATTTTAGTTGAAGCACCGAACAAGGAGTAGGCATGGAAAGTAGTTGAAAGCATGCACTTAGAATTCCCTTTTGGGGTCACTGGAAAATGTCTCTGTAACATGTCCACATGCAGTCTCTGGAACAGGACAGGCTCTCCTTGTGCTTTAAAGTCAGGCTTAAGCCAGAGGGAACATTTTCCAAAAGCTGCCATAACTTCAGGTGCTCTAAAAATTCTCACTAATCCATAAAGTCACTGAAAGACCAAATCAGTGAAAAAATCAGGTGCTACAGTGATTATCTTTTGCATGCTTGGTGTCCACAGTGGAGTGGACCAAAGAGCGCTGTGAAGAACTTGGGGATACTGAGGCCTCTCAGATAAATGTCCAAAGCACCCAAGATGATGAATAGCAACCTACCTCAAACCAGGCAATAAGGAAATGATCCTAAATATTCTTCTCCTTGTTCAAGGCTGCTGAAAGGTTACTTGGTCTCCTGGGGCCAGAAAGTCCACCTGAGGGCAAAGCTTTTTCTTCTAAAACACAGCCAGGAAAAATGCTTTTCCCTTGCATCACTGTCAAAACTTTTATCTAATAGTCTTAAAGGATGCACCTCCAAAGCAGGAGAGCAATTCTGTGCTTCGCCTGAGATGATCCAAGTCCTTCTTTTCCACCTTGCAGCCAAGACCCCTAGCCATGTGTATGGACCCATCCTCCCAAAGCTTGGATGTGAGGGAGCATTGACTGTCAGCCAAAGCACTCTTCTGTAAGTCAGGCATGTAGGTGTGTACCTGCTTGGGCAGAAGGAAGAATTGAGAGGAGATCCCTGACCTGGAGAGTGGACTAACCACAAGCCTACACCAGGAGGAGAGCAGATAACTTCAGAAGCTCAGGATGTCCACAAGTGCTAGGTCTTCCCAGCAAATGTCTAAGGAAAAAAATGGTTTTGAATCCCCCTTCAGCATAGGAGAGACACCATGCTGATGAGCTCTGTCAACATCATTCCTGAAGGACCTGTTTCATGACATTCAGCCAATTTAAAGTTTTACAAAAGGTAAGGGGTTGGTTGCCATCAGGGGTAAGTGCAGGGGGACAGACTTGTTCAGGTGCAGAGCCACAGGACCTCTTCCCATGCTTTCTCTCCATGCCTATACTTCATATCCATCCAGCCCTGTGTCTGGCTTTCATTGCCAATCCTAGAGGTGGCTCTCAGTCCCGAAAGAAAGTAGAATTTAGCACTGTAAAATATGTATGAGCTGTCCCCACAGGTGACCTCAGAAATAAACCCAGCCATTTGGGAGTGCATAAGTGTAATGTATAACAGGCACCATATGGCTTTGGGTTTGTCAAGTGAAAGCTTTAAAAACAACTTTTCTTCCCTTCAATCAAAATTGCAAATAAATAATATCCACCAGAAAAGAACAATGAAATATTCTGCTCCTGTCTTTTGAATTCCAAATTTTCTTTGGGGAGGAATCTTTTTCAGTGAAGTCTGAAATCCCCCAAATCTGGGAATAACTGACACAATATTCATGTAGTTTCAATAGTGCCAGTGGGCACTGCTGCAAAAAACCCACGGTTGATATTCTTGCAAAAGTCCTCCTTTTTCTCTTCTCTCACTCAGGAAAGCATCAGGAGAGCTTGAAATGTAAAACACATTCCTATGTGACGATGAAAGAAAAATCACTTAGAAGAAGACAAGGAGGAATTGAAGTTACTCACTCAAACAAGTCAGGCTGACAAATTGCTTCTGCTGTCTCCATTCATCCACATAATGGCTCCCCCATTCCCTGGCCAGTTATAGAAGAATAATTATCTCTTTCAGATCAGCTGCCTTGGCTTCATCATAAATCATTTCTTTCCTTCTCTCTTGCACTGCCATGCCTCCTTCACCATTTTTATGAACGTTTCCTTCCCACAAGCCTTTCCAAGTCCAGCTTTTGACTGACTACACACATGTGATGACCAAATCCTCCTGTGAACTCACCATTTTTGTCACTCAACCCAAAGTCCTTCTTTTCCAACCATGTGCATGTTTGTGATGAGTCCGTAGAGCTCTGAGGAGAACATGCCAGTCATATGACATAAAGGATAATATAAGATGAGTGAAACTGAGCCAAGCCTGAACCTGCAAGGGGAGCTTCAGGCCTTTTCAAAGCTCCACACATACCTCACACTGCTAAAAAAGCCATGGCCCTTTGAGCAAAGGATTTCTGCTTGCGTGTAACCTCATTAAAGGGACAGAGGTCCCTGCAGAATGAAGTGGTTGGGAACAGCCATACCTGAGGAATTAGTATGCAAATGCTGATGCTGGGTTTTAGCAGGGCAGTTGGATACCATCTAATTTGGGATGGACTTGCCCAAAATGGGCAGAACTCTACTAAATAATAGGGCAGGAAACGAAGCCTTCCTCCTGAAGGACAGATACTGTGTCAGAGCCAACAACACCTCTGTGCTTGCCTCTGAAGCTGGGCTCCCCATGGCACTAGTCAGTCGTACACACCCTGCACCACCCAGATGGTCCTCTGCTTCTGCCATCCCAAACTGTTCAGTGCTGGCAGAGATGCTTTGACCTCCTCCTTCTGGCTGCTTTTACCCACCCAGCTGACTGACACCTTCCCATTCTCACTGCTCTCCTCTCATTCCCATTAGCCTCAGACCTTCAGCAGCCAAATCATGGCTCTGCTGGAGTCAATGGCAAAAATCACATACTCCCAGAAAGCCCCAGTTTCATCGGAACTGTCATCAGAACAAATAGCTGGAGGGCTGATGTGCCCAGTGATGGACAGAGTGCCTTCGTGCTGAAATGCCTTTTTGTGCACAGTCCATTGGCTTTGTATGATTCCATAATAAAAGCTCTTATCCATTTTTCTGTCTACTATTGTGTGAAGTTTTCTAGTATTATCACAGTATCTTGGATACTTTAAAGTTTCAAAAAGCTTTTTTAATGCATTAAATGGGCTGGTCATAATTGTGTAATTTGCCAATGAGAAACAAGGGGGGAAATATCCAGAGCAACCCCTGTAAATGTCCCTTCTCTCTTATTTCTCATTCAAGTTTTCTGGAATACGTTTGATAAAGCAGAGATTTTTCTTGTGCCTCCTTGCCTGACAAAACCGGATGGAGCAATAACTCCTTGTGGCCCTGGTGAAAATAATGTTGGATGTTCTCAGCAGAAAACTAACAATTATTTAAAACTCAAAAGGCCAAATGGCCCAGTGGCAGGGGTTCTTTTCCCCATTCTTTTATTTACACATTGTAGTTCCCGGAAATATAATAAAATAAGCTACACCCTACTTGGGCAAGATCTAGAGAAATAAGCTCCCACTGCTGAGTTATGAGCGTCTGAAAATACATCAAGACACATTACGTTTAACAGTCTATGGACAGTGTTCTGGGTGCAGTCATTTCCTTCCCAGGGCCAGGTGCTGCAAACCTTAATCTGAAAGTTTTAGGGATTTCTGGGGTTTTTTTGAGGACCCTGATTCAAAGCCCTTTGTTTATAGTGTGCATGGTCCTGGTTAACAGTAAAACACTGCTACCGTGTGGCACATCTGAAAGGCTTTCAACAGACCAGAGAAGGAAACAAGTGCTTCAAATTGGAGCTGGTGGATGGTGCCAAATTCATTTGCAGAACCTTGGCTTGCTTTTCTGTGTCTGATTTCACACAACCTCTTTCCACAGGGTGTGGTGGGAACACAGTGGGCTCAACCAGCACCAGGCTGGAATCAAGTGGCGTTCACCTGTTTCCTCAGAGAGCCTGGGATGATTGTGCTGCAGGGAGGAGGATTCAAAAGGGTCTGGGGAAGAAGCAGAGGTAAGAGTTTAATGAGCCTGCAAGGCTCTCAACAGCTATGTAATAAGCTCCTCAACATTATATAGAGGTTCCTGATATGTATATTTCATGCTATTTCCTTCCTTCCTTCCTTTCCTAGTCCCTGCCTTGTTTAATTAGATGTCCCCTGTGAGAACAACAGGTAGATTCATTGTGCTTGCAGCTAAGGCAGGAGTAATTACATTATTCCTTTTCCTTGTCACCTGAACATATATCCTAACCAATAAGTCACACATAAGAGATAAATCATGAAGGAGGCCATGTTCCTTTCCTCTATCGTCTCTCTCCCGTGCAATGAAAAGAGAACAAGCAGCTCTACTGCTGCCTTCAGAGATGCGAAGCTGCACAGACATAGCAGCAGCTGAAGTACTTCTCTCATCTCCCTGGACTTTCTGAAAGAGTGGATTTCTCCGATTTTATTTCAGCTACCTGTGAGGAGAGGGAAGGTGGCTCCAAGAACGTGAAGTTCCTGCTTGTCTTTCTCCCCACCTCACACACATCTCATGGCAGCCTCCTGTTTCCTGGACATCCCTGTGTTTTTCTTTGTAAGGGACACGCCAACTGCCAGAATGGCTCTCTGGCTCCAGGAACTTTTCAGGTTATGTGTTCACACCCCAGGACCACCATGGATAATGTGAAGTGGATGCTGTGGTGACTGGGGTCTCTGTTCCTGACAGGACCCCAAACTGGCCAGGGTCTGACAGCGAACATGCCCAGAACTTCCTTCCTGTGGGGGCTTAGGATAATGCATTTCAGCTCTGAAAAGCCAGGTTTTACTGAACATAAACTAAGTGCTTGGTTTCTGAAATAGAGAAATTGCAAAGACACTCAATAAAGCAGAGCAGAAATAAAGAGGATTTATAGCCCCATCTCTCTCTCTGCCCACCACATCCTTCCTTCCAGGCTTGCACTCAGCCAAGTCCCTCTGGCCCCTGGGAAGTGCTTTCCCTTGCATTCTTTAACCCTCTTGCTGCAGAAAACATGAGACTTGGTACCATGATCCTAGAGCCTTTAGTTGTTCAGGGATACAGCTCTGCTCCTGGCTGCTGTCTCCGTTTGGAGAGCTGAGATACGCAACAGTCTTATGGAAGACATGCACAGCTTTGGGCAATTGTCAGGGCCTTGGCACGACTTCCAGCAAAAAATGCCCATCTCCATCAACTATATATAGGGATTTAGGCCTCCAGACTGAGGCACTCTGAATTGAAATTCAAATTTGTGCCAAGAGCAGAGGAGAAACATCCAAAAAGGGGAGCAAATGCTGCAGTTTCACATCTAGGGTTGGTTCCTTGCCCCTTATGAACAAAGCCAGTCAACATGAAACTGTCCATAGCAATGGGTAAATTTGGTTGTAGGGCAAATTAATTAGCCAAGAGGAGCACAGCCAATTACCGATGAAGGAATTTGATGACTAAGGGCTTGCTAATTAGGGTATAGCCAAAAATTTGGTGTTTGGATTTTGTGTCTTTTAAAAGTGTCTCACAGAGTGACCCTGAATAGAAAACTGGACAGAAATTACCACACTCATAGGCATGGACAGGTCTCTAGCCCCAGGAGATATTATCATCCTGCTCCCTGGCTGTCCTGACTATGGCAGGTGATGGCTCTCAGACGTTCACAACTCCTCCTGTATGAATTCCTGGTGCAACAGAATCTGAGATTTAGTAGTTTATCTGCAAGGGAGAGATTTAACATCCACTGCATTTTTATCAGATACTTGTCAGTTCCAATTTTTAGCAGTAATATTGAGATCCAACCTGCAGCTATTAAAATGCCTGAATAGGGAAGGGTTGAGGAACATAAAGCTACAGCATGATGCCACGTAAAAATATCTGCAATTCTCAGTGTGTCTAAGGAGCATGGGTCCAGCTTTAGGTAAGTGAAAGAGCTGATCCACAGCATCGAATCAAGTAGCCATACATGCCAGGAGATAAAAGATTTGTCCAGTAAGAGATAAATGAGTAAATTTGTCTGATCCAAAACAATAACAAAAAACTAACTAATTTTATTTACTGGCATTTGCTAACCAATTTCACCCCATGACCTATGAAACAAAGCTCATCTTTAAAATCCAATTCTCTGCTCTGCTGCAAAAGAACAATTAGGAAATAACTCTGCAATAGTATTGGATGTACCAGACTAGAGACATATGCTCTTAATCACAGATAACAACAATATTTATGGGAGGGTGGGGTGTTGATATAAATTCCTTCACTAAAAGAAAAAAAAAATAGCCCTATACATTCTACTTAGAGAGTGAGAGGGAAGAATAAATAGGATTTCAAAGAAAACACCAGCATTTTAGCTAATGCCTTTGTACAAAGAATGAACCAGAGCCAAGCAGCCACATTTGTGAAAACTGGGCCATGTGGAATTAGATACAGTGCTGATAAAACTGCAGAAATGTCTACCAGCTGCAAGAGAAACTGGGTGGTGTACCAGATGCTGGATCTTCATACAGTAAGAGACCAGATAAGGTGGCCTTCCTACTCACAGTTGAATGTGGAAAGAAGAAACATTCTTATTCCCCTTTTACATGTGAGGAGTCAATGGGTGAAGAAGTGATGGCTATTTCTTTAACAGGGTATGAAATAGGTCAAAGCCCCCTCCCGGGCTTTTAAAAAATGGAATGGCTCAAGCCCATGTTTTTAATTTCTTTTCTCTCCAAATCACAGTTCTAGTTAGCACAGCACCAAGCCTGACAAAGGCACATGGTGTGATTCTTGGGGCTATCCTGTGCAGGCCAGGAGCTGGACTCCGGTGATCCTTGTGGGTCCCTTCCAACTCAGGATATTCTAGGATTCCGTGGGTTGTCTCCCAGTTTGGAGCCACAAACCTTGGCTGGGCAAGGCCAGGAGATGCTCTCTGCAACAGGCTAGACCATTCCAGAAATCAAATGAGCATATGATGTTTGAAGTGCACCATCATTGTCATCTTGGTGCACACAGGTACTTTTATTGGTATTTGAAACGTCCTACAACAAACTAAGCCCCAAATCAACAGCCAGCAGGAGGCTGCTGATATTCCTCAAAAGACCCTCATCATGCTGCCTTTATTCAGGAAAAAAAGATAAAACATAGCATTTTGCCTGGGGCAAGAATATGGAATTTGGTGTCTGGCCCATAACTGTCAGCAAAGGGAGGGTGTTAAACCCAGCCCTGTTCCCCTGCTCCCTCCCAGCTTGGGAAAGGATGCTTACATGGTTCATCATGCCACTTTCATATTTTATTTAACCGAGAAGTCCATAAAGTCCCTTTAAATAGAAACAAATATTTGAATAATTTATCCAGAGTAATTTCCTTTTCATTTCCGAGTCTGCTGAAGCTGATATTGCCCGCTGCTGGGAGCTGGCAACAGTGCACGTGCTGCAGGGTCCCAGGAAGCTCAGCAAGCACACAAACAGGCACGTGCCCGCACCGAGCCCGCTCCTGGGCTCCATCCAGACCCTGAGGTCTCCACTGACCTTGGAAACAAACCCTTCCCTCTCACAGCCTGTGTGATCTGCAGGCCCACACAGGCTTGGTGGTTTTTGAGGGGTCTCTGGGCACCCTGGCCCCACCTCTCAGGAGCTGCAGGGAGCACCAGGGAGCACACAGATGGGGAGAGCAAGGTTTCCTCTGGCTCAGCTCCCACCAAACAGCTGCACCGACCGCCGCAGCCACCCGAGAGAACAGCTGGGAACAAGCAAGCAGGGATGGAGATGGGGAGCTGCTCTTTCAGGGGTATTAAGAGCTTGGATTAAACAGCCACGCACAGGTGGGCAGCCTGGGTAGCAAAAGCAGATCATGGGGAAGGCTGCATTTATCAATATAACAGCCCCATTGTAGGAACCAATTAGCCAGTGCTTGCAAATTGCTGTGATAACACACAGTGGAAATACAATTAGCCACGGAAGTCAAATTTGCCAAGTCTGGGCCCTCAGTCCCGTGCCTCTTCCTTGAACAAATAGAGCTTTAGCATCATGTTAATTCTGCACAGCTTGTTGGGGTTATAAAGTACTCATTGTGTGCTGTGTGGCAAAAAAAAAAAAAAGAAAAAGAAGAGGAGACTAATAAAGAGGAATTTCTATTGCTATGTCATGATTTGTGCTGAAACCTGACACTGTTACCAAAGAGCAGCTTTTCTAGGTACTTTCTCCAATCAGATGAAGAATGTAAATATTCTTTTAGCCTTGGTTCCAGCTGCAAAATCTGTCTGTGCTGACTGAACCTGCAGTCTTTATTTCAGTTGTGAAAATAAGACTCTCTTAAGACACATAGTAGATACCCTACTTAGGATAGAATGTACAATATTCACCACCTCATAATTTATCTCACTAAAGGCCAAAAAAATGCAGATTTGGTTATGTCTTGAAGAACAGAGCCCAATCCAGAATGCTCCGAGGAATAGACACATAACATTATTTCTGTCCCATTGTGATCCTGAAAAGATAGATCTTCCTTTTGCATTTCATCTGACTGAGAAGTCAATGAAAGGGCTTATTTTCAGCTAATTAGACTCCTGGAGATTGCCCCAACTCTTCAAGAACTACCAACGTATTTTTTTAAAATCTTTCTTCTTCAATCACAGAGAAAGCCTTTGTGCCACATTTGTTTTTTCTCTCATGAAATGATTATTGAAACATCTAACGATTTTGCTCCTTTGCTTGTTGAAAAATCTTTTATAAGTTTGTGACAAACAGGCTTGTAAATTAAATGGATGATCAGACATCTGCATTCTAGAAGGTGAGTGGCAAAGTGTTTTCCCAAACACCTTGATGACTGTGAGAACAAAAATATTTTTCTGTCATACCTCCTGAAAAGACTTAGTGTTTTCCCGGAGTCCTGCACCAAAAAATCCCTGCATGCTCCTTGTTAAATGTTTTTTGGGGTGGGAGAAGGGAGGAGAAGATGAAAACCTGGACTCTCATGACAGTACTAGACAACTTGCTATTATGGCAGTGCACAAATGGGGCAGGACACTACCAGGGTGAGCTGTGCTTGTGGCATCAGTTACTCTGAGAGCACACACAGCAAAGATGAACAAACAGATATCACCTTTTGAAAGATGCGTAGGCTTTGTAATACCTCATGCTGCTTAAATTTTATATGATTTATAGCTTCCTCTGGTTTCAGGACCATTTTGAGAAAGATACTTTGCAAGGAGATAAATTCCTTTATTAGGTTCTTAAGTGCCCTTCAAACCCTGGTCCACAGGGGCCTGCATTCTGTAGGCTGCTGAGGGAGGGAGTCTTGTCTCTATCAGTTTTGATGTCCCTGCTTTTTGTTTTTAAAGATGATCAAATGAAGTTGCAGCCACCCAAGGTATTGTCAGCTTCTGCCACTTGCTTCCCCCAGCTGCTCACTGTGCTGTTCCCCAAGCTGGAATGGTAAGTTTGGATGTGGACCCACATCTTGGTTACTTCTCAGCAGCACAATATCCGTCGCTCCTGCCTGAGATACAAACCCCTGGCAGAGGTGGGAGACATGCTGAGAGTGAGGATCTGCCTCTGCTGAAACCATCAGGAAGAACATGGTGCCATTTGGGCATCGCAGGACTCAGCACAGCAATGCTCATGCACCATTGCAGCTCTGGGCTGTAAGGGACATGCCTGAGCTCATGCAGCAAGTCAGTGGCACCCTGCAGAGGAAAAACAAGTCTCCTGCATCTGCAGCCCCCACAGCCTGGCTTTAACTTCACTTGTTTTCTACCCAAAAACAGTTATTTGTATTCAGTGAAATAAATTGCATTATACATGTCTCTAGCAGTACTCATAAAACATCAGAACTCTTATTCATAAGCACATGATTGCCCTTTTATTCTTCCATTTGTATTTCTTTCTCCCTGCATTTGTCCTTCACACTTTAAAATGAATGGCAAAATCCCATTTCATTAAGGCTTTAGCAAAGCTAAGTAATGGCACAGTGTGGCCAAACAAAGGCTGCAGAAAACATCCAGAACATTTGGGATATTAACACTGTCAAAACAGAAGTACAAGAAAGCAGGATGGAAGCCAAATGGGTCAAGTTTCTCGCTTGTCCTTGGCTTTAAAATGCTTGAAGGTGGAAGTTCTATGCATGTTGAAGGGAACCATAGTACAGCAGTCTGTGATGAGCTATATCTGCTGGGAGACCACCCCTGTCACCACTGCAAGTCTCTCCCAACAGACATTAGCATCCTTCTTCACACCACCTGAGCTGCATCATTCTGGTTACCTGGTCCTGTGGAGCTTCACTTGATGTGCAGCAGCCTGCAGGGCCACTCTGGGTCATTCAGTTGTACTTGTCTGTGTTTGCTGCACAAAGACGTAGCTCTGCCCCTTTTCTTTCCTCTGATGTTTTTATACAAAGGACTCACAATAGCCATAACCTCCAACTCTTTATATGCTCTGCCATGCACAGAGTGACTCAGTCTGCAGCTTCCAAGTAATTTTGCTGAAGTAAATAAACCCCACAGCAGTCCTTGAGCAACTCCCCTCTTGGTTGCAACCTCCTCTCCTGGATCCAGGTGCAGTCAAGCCTTCACCTCTCTCGCAGCATGTACGACATGAAGCGTGATATGCATTTCTTTGGTGTCTTAACATGCTTAGTTCCTCCTGTCTGGCAAAGGCCAAAAGGACACCTAATTTGGCACTTAATAACTTGTCAGGCTCCATACAGGAGCCCTCGGGGCTGCTACTCCTTCTTGCATTTATTGATTTTCATGTCTTTTGTCAAGGGACACAGGTGAAAGGTTGCTGTTTCACTAAGGCGTAGCCACTCACCCGGAGCTGATGGAACCCGCAGAGCGTGGCACAGCACTCTCTGGATGTCAGATGTGGCAGCAGGCTATTCTGGATCCCATTTTGTGTTTCCCTTCCAGGCTTGGTGTCAGTCCTTTTTTGGCTGCTTTCAAGCTGGCTCAGGAGACAAACTGAGAGGAGCAGCAGACAGTGTGTAATTTGGCCCATGGTCAGTCACTTTTCTCAAAGGCTGTTTGGTTCCTGAGGTGAGCAAATAATACCTCAAATACTTAGTTCTACAAGAAATTACTATCCCAGGCCAGATTTTTTTCTGTATCACGTACAAAATGAGGGCAATGGTGGTGGCCTCCATGACACCAGTTACATTCTTGTTCCTGCAAGGAGTAGCAGTCCCTAGAGCATCTGTATAAGCTGTTAAGTGCCAATATGGGGCTCCCTTTGGCCTTTGCCAGACAGGAGGAACTAAGTATGTCAAGAACAATCCTTCACCCTCTGAGACAAGCCAGGTGAATGCTATTCAGAGACCTGTGGCCACTTCTGAATTAGGGACAAATACTGCCTTTAAGTATGACCTAAAGAGGGAAGCAAAAAAAGCCCCAGATACAATACAGATGACAACAACATCCCTTTAAGCACAAGGAATGAGGTGCTGAGCAAGTCAAAATCGATGCGGTGCCATTACTGCCAGTGGAGATCTTCCAGCTGATGTGGTCTTCTCTTTCCATGGTGTCTGAGTACAGAAACCATGCAGAAAGGGACAGCCTTGAAGACTGCCACGACAGCCCTTTACTCACACTGGGCTTTGGCTGTCACTGTGTGTAATAACGAATGAACAAAATTATAGCTCACGGTAACAGGATGTATTGATGGGAATGGTTTTTATTTTGGTCAATATTTCAATGAGGTTCCTACCCACTGGCAGGGATGTGGATCGGGGAGGGGCTGGGCTGGTGCAGCAGAAGAAAGGAACATTGCTGGGTGCTGATTGATGCTTTATTGGGCTGTAATACTAGAAGCTTTTGCTTGCAAGAATCAAATGTTAGATCTCTGTCTCTCAGGGTTTTATTTAGCTAGTACCTTTGGGAACCAGCTGGGCTGGTTGCCTAGAGAAAAGACAAAGCAAGCTAGTCAGGAAGTTTGTGGTGATTTAAGATAGATGCTGATTAGTGATTCACATTTGTGTGAATAATAAAATAAATACAAAGAATAGGGACAGTTGCTTCCCAAGCAAAAAGAGAACTGCTCTGTATAAGGTAGGGCTGAGAATTTTCCCACTGCAGCAGACCTATTTTATTGCAAAGAAGAGAACAATACCCCAGAGAGGTAAAGATGTACGGTATGTCGATGTTAGAAATTCTGCACTGAGGACGTTTATGTTAGTGAATTGATTGGGAGGGGGGAAAAAAGGTAACTTTTTATTTGAAACATAAACAAGAAATACTCTCTCAGGGGCAAAATGATGGGATGAAAAATTTGGAATGTGGCCCCATGGGCATGCTCCAGCAGTGGGAGAGCTGCAAAAGTCTAACACTTAAAACCCTGCCCTGGAGGGACAGGGCTGGTGTGATTTGCTCTCTAGATAGAGCCCTACAGCACTGCTGCTGGCCTGGGTCAAGAGATGAGCAGCCTCTCGTTATCTCTTTTCTCTGCTGGAATTCAGTCAATTATGGACAAATTCTTAGAAAAAGTTATTTGCTGGACTTTATTGTGAATCTTTTGAAATGTGCTGTCTGGTTGCAGTGAATGAAAGTACCATGACTTGACACCTGAAGCTATATTTCCTGCCTTTAAAGCAGAATGGGTCATTTTCCAGCAGACAGTATCTTCTTCAAAAGACTATTGTACTGCAAAATTAAATGCCCTGCCTCAGGAAACAGCATTAGAGACTCTGAACTTCTTAAGTGACTTCATAAAATTCAGAGGTTTGGAAGAGAGAGACCTGTCGGTTTTCAGCCGGGCCTGAAGAAAAAGCTCATTTCTATAACAGAATCAGACAAGTTCTGGAGTCGGGCAGACTGTTGGTGGAGAAGACCTCCCTTGCAGGCTGGTGCAACTTCTGGTGGAACCAGGAGACATTTAACAGTGAGAGGAGCAGAGCCATTGCCCGGGAAGGGTGGTTTTGCCAAAAAGGCTTTTGGGTCTAATCTGAAGCTCCTTTACCTTAGGAGCTGGAGGCACCCTGCCAATGAGGATGGGACATGTCAGGTCCAGCTGATCTAAAGGACACCATGAGCATTTTTGAAGTTACACTGTCACTTGTTCCAAACTTCCTTTATAGAGAGGTATGACACACTGTATGTTTTCAGATGGCTTAAATAGCCTCTTGCTTTCCTGTCACATCTGCAATTGCACTTCTTGATATCTTCTTTTTATTGATGAATTTAGGCATATCTTCTTCTGCATTGATTTCTCTACCTGCCTTCTCTTTTTTTTCCTCTCTGCCTGCACCACCAACTTCTGTTCTCTTTTCATATTTTTTCTTTGCTTTGGGATTTCTCAACAGAAGTCACTGATCATGTGAAGAGGATTTTTCCAAGCCAGGGATTTTGTTGCATGATCAGAGCAGACTCTAAGTGTGTGGAGAGATAAATCATAATGGAAAATAGCTGCAGTATTCTAGTTCTGTTCACACAGCTCTTAAAATAGAAAGAAAGGACTCTTTGTAGGCTGCAGTTGGGATATTTGTCTGATGCCATGCTAGAAAGACATCTGACTCATGAGCCCAGTCAGATTTAGCTACAGCGTTTAGCGATGCCACCATGCTGAACTGCCTGCCCTCCCCTTTGACCAGCAGATATTGTCCTTGTACCAGAAATAGAATTGAAACTGATGTCCTCATCTTAACCTCCCCATCCTTGTCACCATTCACAGTATCAGCTTAGGACATTGGTGATGACAGGATTGCTCTAAAGACTGCTCTGCCAGTTGAGGCAAAGACCTGCAGTTTTTCTGCTGCAAGGTCACTAACTCAGGCTTCGGGGTGCAGAGGGCACTTGGGAATCAGTGAGTTTGACTCCCACCTGCACAGAGTTGCCCACACAATGAAAAGGTATGGCTTATCAGGAGATTTCTGGGCCTTTTTTTTTTTTTTGCATCTCTGCAGTCTCAGGGTACTGACACTTCCCTCTGAAATACAGGTGCAGGCTTCCTGCAGTCACCTGCAGTTAGCTGTGCAGAGTGTAGAGGGCAGAATGGAAATGCATTTTGAATATGAATTGGATTTTGAGATGATGATTGAATTTTTCATTGCAACCCCACGTGTCCAGCATTATAGGTGCAGGAATAAAACTGCGAGATGTTGTTGGCAGCATCTGCAGACAAACAGGGACCACATGAATGGGCTCATGGGGGTGGCATGAGCAGCCACCTCCATGAGTGGGGGCAGATGAAGGGTTCATGCATCTGCAGTGGTCCTTCAGGCAGTTGTGTGTGAGGCAGGGGGGTCTCCATTTCCACTACTGTGAATGCAAGAACTTCCGCTTGCACTGGATTCTCTCTGTGCTTAGTCTGACACAGATAATGAAGGCAGAGACATTAATTTGGGTCACAGAGAACAAATAACACCAAACTAGAAAGCAATTTAAGCTACATAAGAAATAAGGCTTTGGTCTGAATATGAGTGCACGAGGCAAATTATTTTTAATTTATCCAAGGTGGCTGGGTGAGTCACCAAAACCTTGACCCCGTCCATCCACCTCGAGTACAGTCTGTGCTGGACACGAGCCCAGGTCAGTCTGTCTGCCCTGCAGATGCTCATTGAACTCACAGGACTAGAACAAGATGGTGTCACCCCCTAGCACTGGGCAACCCTGTTCCATGGAGTCTAGGAGGGGTGAGGAGCCCTTTCATTGCCTGGATCAGTCTGTTCCCTGTGGCTGTGGGAGCTCAGGGAACATGGGAGCTGGTGACACAGTGCCTTGTGCAGAAAGCCGGGGAATTAAGGAGGGTACCACAACGTTTCAGCTGGCTGCAGATGAGCCCTCTGGTGTTAATGACTTCCCCAGACTACGGCTGTGCATTAGGTCTGAACTTCCAACCCAGAGGTGAAAGGCTCCTCCACTGACTAGACTATTAATTGTCCAAACCACCATTTTTTTTCCTAAGTGGCAATTAATGGGAAGTCAGAGTTGGAGCTTATATAACTGGGAGGGGCCTTACAAAAAAAGATTAATAAACAGTGGAGGAAAGGGCTTGGGAGGGCATGAGATCTGTGCAGTTCATGCACCCAGGCTATTGTCATGAACTTTGACAAACAGTTGGCCCAGAACAGGAAGTACCAAAGGGCCTCTGCTTTAGCCCAAACTTTTTTTTGCCCTTTCCTGAACCGCCATTTTCAGTAAAGGGGAGCTCTGCAGTGTTTCAGTTCTGCATTTCCATCCAATGCCATTACACACCTGAAGCCAAAGTCCACCAAGGTAACACAGAGAGGAATTTCACTGTAACATGCTTCAGCACAAGACTTGGATGTTCATCATCAGGTTAAAAGCCACATTATTTTTGGGAGAAAAGATTCCAGTGCCGTTTCTAGGGTTACTTCCCTACCATTTATATTTCTTTGCCATTCATCAGACCTCCTTCTTCTCTGCGCATAAGTAGGCTCCTTATTTACAGCGTATGCAATAGGCGTGCTCCAAACAGCAGGAGGAATGGGCTGAAAGAGAGATTATCAGTGACTTACCCAGAGACTCTGCAGATGTTTTATGTGACCCTGTGCTTTCTCATCCAGTGAAATATGCTCAAGTGAGCAGAAGGTATCTGCTCACCAAAGACACTTCTTAGACCTGAGCCTGCTACAGACACATGCGCACACTCGAGACGCTGTGGCACTCAATGCAACCACAAATGTTTTAGAGGTGGGAAGATGCTTGTTCAAATACTGCATGATAATGGAGCCTTTTCAGCTCATTGGGACTGTGGTGGTTATTTTCAGCTGATCTTTTTCTTACATTTCTGTTTAAGCACCAGAATAAAGCTGTTAGAGCTGCTGCTGAAGAGGAATAAATAGCATGAAGAGCCATTTCACAGAGGAGCTGCCTGACCTGGTCGGCCTCCTACATTTTGGATATCTGCTGTGTTATGGCTGTCACGTTGCAACCCTGTTGTCTCTGGGCTCGAATGGTCCACTGTGCTCTCCATCAGGGCCGCCTTCCAGGGAGCCCTCCTTGCTCTCAGAGGTGTGATCAATGGCCATGGGCAGCTCCTGATAGCCAAAGATTTTATCCAAAGCTTGTTGACCCCAGGGGAAAGATCCCTGTTGCTCACACTGCCATCCCTCCCACTCGATATAGACACAGCCTCTTGTCCAGCTTCACACCTGATTATTCTTAACTAGGGGAAGGAGCTAATATAGCGATATTTTGTAGTGCAGGATGTGCCTGACATGCTCAGCAAACAGTGTTATTCAACACAGAATCCGTATAGATTTTCAGCAGCTTTTCTCAGCATTAGCCAAGGCTCATGCATCATTGATTTCTCAAGTGCTTTGGAAAACATAACAGTAGCATAGAAGGAAGTGTGTGTCCATCAGGCTCTCTCAGAGTGGCAGAACCATTGTTTTCAGACCAATAGAGCTGGTAGGTGCTATAGCTGTGCTATAAGAGCACATAAGTTTCACATCTCCACTAATGTGTTTATGTGGCTGCTACAGACAGGGCACAGCCATCTGTAGCGTTAGTGCAAGTGCTTTTCCATTCTTTGCATAAATTAGGAGAAACATATTATTTCATGAACTGCTGCTTATACAAATTTTGGCAGAGGATCAAAGTTCAAAAAGATGTATTTATTTTTGAAAGCATGTGTAGTGAAAAGTAAGGGTTGGGACAAAAATTCAATCCCAGATCTATTTTCAGGTTACAGGGGCAAAACACATCATAATTTTACCGGCAATGAGGAGAATCCCTGGAGTTAATTATAATGGCACTTTCCCATAGCTGGAGTGAAGCTCTATGTGTCAGCACTTCTGCTCCTTTCAGGGCTCTACAAATGGTGCCATTTTAGGTGCCAAAGCACACACAAATGCAAGATTTAAGGGAAAATTATTCTAAAAATTTAAATTTTGGAAAGAAATGAAACCCAAAATGTTGACCACTCTCATGCAGTTTTCTCCCTGTTTGCATCTGAAAAGTTCTTCATTAGAAAACACATAGCCTAGCAAACTGG
>VXBX01009319.1:512317-605257 GCA_013400415.1 Scytalopus superciliaris | reverse complement strand
TACGGCGAACAAGTGGGGGGGGGGGGGGGGAATGCCATTAGCACATGACAGAACTTGTTTTATTTGTTTATTAGTGGATGTCTCATGTATGTGATAAGACAGGAGCAACACTTCACATCTTTGGCTGCTGTCCAGCAAAACCCTGAAGGACATGCTTCACTTTGAGCATCTTAAGTATTCTTCACCTTAAGCATCCTAAGCATTCTTCACATTAAGTGAATAAATATACTCATGTTCTTGACACAGATGGAGAAAAGGGAGAGCATAAAAGTCGGTGTCACAGGGTTAGAGAAATCCAATGACAACCTGGGGCTGCAAAAGACTGCCCAGTGTGCATACGCTTGCATAAGGTTTAAACTGTATCAGTCATATACATAATTAATATTTTCTTTTTACTGACTCTGGACTATGTTGTCTTTAAAACTTCCTCCATTTCAGAGATTTAAAGATTATGTGCAGCAGAACTGGACATTTCATGGCTTTTGTCTCTCCATTTGTTTAAACAAGAAGTTAAGCACAGTAGATTTCTGTATAAGAATTTTGAAAATTCCATTCATTCATTCTGTCATTTGAAGTCATCACTTAGGGGGTAAGAACAGCACAAATAATTCTTTATGGCTTGCAAGATTCGCACATCTCTTAACTGGCCACCTCCACCCCTCTCTGTGCTGCAGCAATCAAGGAGATGAAAGTTTTAACAGGTTGGAGCCATCTCCACCTGGTTTGAGAACCACCAACCAGTGGCCAACAGTGGTCCAGTTATTGTGACTGATGTGTTTAAGTGCCGACATTTGGATTTGGAAATAACTGTCATGTTTTACAGCACCACAGCCATCCTCTCAATCTGTTGTCACTGTTGTCACTGCTAGGTTTCCTCCGCCGCTTTGCTGGGCGCAGTCTGCAGCACAATAAAGAACAAGCAGGTGATGCTGAGCCATGCCAACCTCCACCTCCTGAGGCGGTCACAAAATGCAGGGCAATTGTTACCATAACCACCTTTTCCCAGATCATATGTTGGAGATTGGATAGCTGGTCCCATTCCCACCCGTTTGTGCTGCTCATAAGGCACAGAGAACAAACAAAGCTGCCCAAATTAAGCTGTCAAAAACTCCCAACAACAACAGGAGCTTTCTTAGGTGACAACAAGTTGGCACAGCCACCTTTCTGCCAGCCTACAAAATTCAGTATAATAAGCAAGCCATGGAGAGGATAAGGCAGGCTGTGTGGCACGCTGGCACATCCTTGGCAGCGGCAGCAGTTGGAGGCAGGAAAATGAACACACTGTCCCATTAGAGGCACTTGACTTGCTGGCTCGTGTCCCTGTGGAGTCCTTTGTGGACACAGCAGAGCACAGGCATTCAGGGCAGCACCCAGCCCTGCTCTAAATCAACTTCTGACAGGACACTGCCGTTCCCCAGACTAAGAGGTGATGAAAGCAGGATGGTGTGAATCCCCCTGTTAACACCCCCCTTAATCCATTCTAGGTTTTGCAGAGCTCCCTGGTCCGGGAGTGAGAGCAGAAAGAAGCTTTTTGCTGTGCCTCTTCGCCCTGCACTCTGCCGAACTAAGAAGGATCTCAAAGCAAAGCTGGAAACCCAAACCCTTTCATTCAGATAACCCTTCCCCCCATAATATGAGCATCTCCTCAGCTCAGGTGCAGCAAAACCTTCTTTTCTTCCTTATTTCCAGGATCTGCTCTACCCACTATTGCTGCCTCTTCTCCTCTCCTCTCCCTGCTCCATTGAGCAGCTGCCAAGGGCATTTGCTATGCAGCTTGGCCCTTAACGTTTTGCCCTAAGCAAGCAGCCAGGACTCCAGCTGCCTAACTCCACTGCAGCTGGATGCTTACAGAGAGCTTCAGATTCCCAACTCGAGATAAGCCAAGATAGCAATGCTGAAAATACATTCAAACTGAGGCTTGTATCTGGGTCACAGAGCTGCCAAAACCACCCCCGTTCTGTTGAAACAGCTATTGAATTTGCTTCTAGAAGGAAAAAGACAGTAACATGCCAAGTGACACTAATTGTTAGGCAGCATTGAGCAAGTATAATGCGCTCCTACAAATTATCTGGGAACATTTTTCCCCCTTTTTTGTAATGCATTTTGAGGGAGGAATGGGGAAGTTGATCAAGGTGAATGCATAATCCATGAAAATCTGTGAAAAGGCATAGCTCTTCAGGGGAACACTTTTCATAGAAAAAATGTTACCTGTGGGTTAGACGTTTGTGGGGGAAATGTTAATAAGGTCTTGCAGATTTGAGAATGACAAAATCCTTAAAAACCACCAAAACCATCATCAGCTTCTATGCCAAAGTTATTAACTCAGCAAAGGGAGAAGACTGGCTTTCTTTGCACCACTTTCAGCACTGATTAGGAAGGTGGAGATGGCTTTAGAAGAAAGACAGTCCCTGCTTTGGAAATGGTGATAAATCACAGAGAATCCAACAGTTTCAGTTCTTTCCTTTCTTTAAGCTATACACAGACTTATTTTCGCCATCATGAGTTTAGATAAGAGAAATCAACCTATCAAAAAAAAAAAAATCCAAAATTTGTCCCTGGATTGGCTTGGCATGGTGGGTTTGTGAAAGATGACATAAAACACTGCTGAGCTTCCTACTGTCAATGCCCTGAAAAAAAACCCCATTGGATAGATTGCTTACTCTAATAATTTCAGACTAGCAAACTGAGGGCCAGTAGGTTTTCTCTCTGTCTCTTTTATCAAGTCTTGATACAAAGCATTTCACACCTGCATCTGTTCCTCATTCCCAAATTAAGCAGTACAGTATTCAGCCAGGAGGAATCCAGATGATTATTCAGGGACAAAAGAGCTGTTTAGCTTAAATAAAGGTGGCAGAACTTGGTGATTAATTTGTCTCCTTTGTTCCTCTAGTTGGAGAAGAAAGAGAAAAAGACAGAAAAGGAGTAATTACACTTAACTGCACAAAGAGTTTTGCAGTCCTGAATTCATGAACGTTTTCAAGTTGATGGAAGATCATGGTTGGGAGATGCTTCCTAAATACGGGGCAGAGCTATTTGAAGGCAGGAATACATGACATAGCAGTCGAAGAGTGGTGTGTTCAGCTTGTTTATGTTCATTTGTGCTTTTTGATCTTTTTATAGAAATCTGTATATGAAAGTTGTAGTGGTTACAGAACGTGACATATGGAGAGAGGCTGTCATGCACCTGCCCTGGCTGCTGGATAATACAGATGTGCTCCAGATGTGTGTGGTTGCACTGAGGTTTGGGGTTTACTTCTACCATAGAGAATTTTCCAGGCAAAAGGACTTTGGAGAAAGCATTTACATGATTTTGAAACCTGTGACTTAATACTTCCAGCTGCTGTTCTAAGGCCAGTGAAGTCAGTGGGAGACTGACTGTGGCAAGGTTACAGTTTCCTCTCAGGAAGGAACACGGACATTTTGCCTTATCCGTTTTGCTTTTTCAGTAGATGGGCCTGGTTTAAAGATAAGAACACACACAAGTCTCCAGGACCCTTATCAAGGGAAAATAAAAGGGAAGCAGACTTCCAGATGAAGTATTAGAGATCTGATGTGAAATCATTTGGGAACTCTTATGTTCCCTGATCGTTGCTGGCTCTGGTAGGAGCAGCTGGAGGCTGCTTCTGAGGGAGCAGTGGCAGCAGGGCAGCTTCACTGCTCAGCAAGCACTGACACTATTTAGTGCAATGGTTATCTACCTCAAATCCAATTGCTCTCATGCAGTAAAACACACACTGATTTTCAGTGCTCTAACTAGGGAAATATGCTCTGTACTTAGGTTGTTTTCCCATTTATTTATACTCTTCAGTGGAATAAAAAAGAGGAAATGAAGAAAAAAGAAACAGCCATGGCACAGCTTCAAATCTTTTACAGTCAAATGAAGATGTAAATAAGAAAAGGTCAAGTCCAACTTCTTCAGTTGAGCCCTATTCAAAATACACAAAATATTCTAGATCTAGACATCTGGATCCAGAGGACATTGAAAGGAAACACTGAACAGAACCAATGAGCCAGAACATGTGAATTTTAGCCCTTATAAAATTCACTGCAGTAATTTCCCAACTTTAAATGGTGGCTCGGTTTTCCATTTGGGGCTTGGAGAAATACAAAACACTGAATGTCACTGTCAGAACTGGGTGACACTTGACAAGAGCAGAAAATAATTTTATTCCTGGGTAACTCTGACAAATGATTTGGCCTGGGCAATTTAACAAGGCCATAAGAGATTGGAATCACTAGAGAATGATTTCATGGTCAATGGGCTGTAGACAGCTCTGTTTATTTCTGTCTAAGCTGTGGGTCATTATGGATATATGACAAAACATGTTCCAGGACTTTGAAGATTTGAGAAGCCTTAAGATGAAATAGTAGCAGCTGCTCATATCACAAACAAGGAAGAAGATCCTTTTACAGGCAAACTAAAGAAGAATGTTACCAAAAGATGTGTTTTCCCTGCATTTTAAATGTGTTGGGTACATTTCGTTTCTGCATTGTCTCCAGCCTTAGCTGAGATTTAAATTTGCACTGCATGCTTTTACAGATATATTCTTTGGTTTGCAAAAATGCTTGCAGTATGACTGAGAGAAACACCTTCTAAAACCAGTACCCACCGGTAAGTAACATTTCTAGGGAACATTTTCCCTTTCTTTGCCTTGTGCTGTTCAACCAGCAATAGCTGCAATTGTGAGGAGCAATAGACCCTCAGGGGACCATATGCTACTACTAAACAGGCATTTTCAGTATGTAAATATAGGAGGTCATCACATAAGAGCTCTCAGATCTATTACTTATTGCTTCTTATCACATGCATCCTCTGAAAGGGGTGCCCAGTCCAGTACCCATACATCAGTCCATAGAAGCCTGCTGCCATTCAAGCAGGCCAATGTTTATTTTTGTTCGATTTCACTTGGTCTCTTCACACATCTTGTCCTCCTTTATCCCGATTTTGCTAGCTGTTGCTTCAATTAACAAATATTTTTCTGTTGCTCCAGCAAATACTTCCTCCAGCATGTTTGAAGTTGAGCATGTTGGAATATTTTGCTGAATCAGGAATTATTTGCATAATGATATCCCACTGTGTGTGTTCAGACAGTGTTTGGATGGGGAACACTCTTAGATGCTGCTACAGGAAGATTGTGTAAAATTGACCTTTTACTTTGGGGCAAAACCCCTCCTTCTTTAATGTAGTTACTACTTTTCTCACAACTAAGAATTACCATGACAAAAATCAGCATGTGAGTCGTCATTGTAATGATGACTTAGTTACCAGTCTTTCCTAGTTATTAGAATGGCTGAAAAAATGTTTACAGTGCTGAGGATGTCTGTCTTGTGCAGACTAGGAGTGCAGAGCAACTAAAAAAAAAAAAAATCTCCCTGTGAGGGTCTCCATGTCAGAGATGGATCAAAACAAAGGTGAGGAGAATGATAATCCTCAGAAAGATTTAGCTTAAAGGAGAAGAACCTTTCCCTTGCCAAGGATTGAAAAGGATTATGAAATAGGCTTGTCAATAAAATGAAATAAAAGTAAAAAAATCCCAAAGAAAACAAATATCCAAACCAACATGTACTACTCAGTAATAACATGCAAATAGGATCTACTACCATCAAGCTGTTACAATGCCTCTACCTACCTTCCAACTCACTCTGCAGGCTGCAGGTCATGCAAGATGGAATGTAGATTGCCTCACACCAGTTTAGGAGCAGTGATAGATACTTCAGGTACTCCAAGTACAATGCTGGGTCTGTTTGTTTAAATACATATATGTTAGGGACAAGCAATACGATAATCCAGAAGAGTAAGGAGAAAACTTCAGTTCTCCAAATGGCTCTCATAAGGCTTTTTTTGGAATAGTTATGTCTATCCTGTTTTCCACATTTCACAAAATAAATTGAAAAGCTGAAGAGGGGTGAGAAAAGATCTCAAGGATTATTAAAACTTATAAATATCTCTTAATGTTATATACTTAATTCATCCCAGAGCCTCTAGATATATTTTGTTTACTTCTATCTGAAGTTAAAAGTTTACTTGATCACTGTTTGCAAAGGTCTATCCAGGTAAGTGTCAGACAGCCTTTGGGAGCTGCATGTTGGGAGCCAGTTGTTGGAAACTGAAACTGGACTGGGTCGCTCTCCTAATGAAACACAAAACCTGTCAGGCTAATTAGCTGTTCAGATTACTTATCTAGGAATATAATAAATCTTTGTGTATTTGATATATTGAAGTATGAATTGCATGTCTTTCAAATAACAGTGATGAACTTCCAAAAGGGGATATGAGATTGGTTCCTTTAGCTCTGTTAGGAAAGTGGTCAGCTTAGATCATCAAAACACTCCCTCTGGCTACAATAACGTAGCTATCATGTTTCTCTCATCAGGAATGTGGACAAGTGGAAGATCTATAAAAGATGGTTTCCATGCAAAGTTCAAGTTATCTTACCATATCCCCATGAAACAAGACTATCTTAGCTGCACTGCTGTGTCAAGCACATCTTTGTTAAAAGGAAACCTCCTCGTGGACAGCTCTGCTCCCTCTCTTTGTGTAACACATAAAAGAACATCTCTTACTCCACTACTTATTCCCCTCAGGAAGGCACTGCAAGATCCCACAGGAAAACTGAGAACATCTCCATTACATTGTTGTGTTCTGCACAGGAGTCTCAGATGTTAACTGGCATTTGAGAGACTATGTAAAACCAGGGCAATAGAGCATGGCCTTTTCATTCAGCCTTTATCTTGACACGGGTTATTTTGTTGTAGATACTGAGCCCATGTATTGTTCTGTACAGTTAGATCATTGGCAGAAATAGAAGCTCCACTTTGACAAAAAGTTAGTTACCATGTGGTCAACATGCTGATTATTGAATAAAATTTCTCATCAGAAGCCTGGTCACTTTCCTCAGGATTTGAGTTATCACTTGGAAAAACCAACAGCCTCATGTTTTTTAAGCTAGGAATCTCCAGGAAGTGGGTTCTCTCCTTTTTTAAACCCGAGCTTAAATGTCTAACCCCCTCTTTCTTTTTTCTTTCAGCAACGGAGGTTCTACACTTCCAATCATCTCTGCAAGACAAAGTGCAATAAAATATAGATGCAGGTGTGCTGCTTACAATGCAACCCACTATGAAATGGATTAGTATTCTTATCCAGAGCCTGATGGAGCTTGCTGGAAATATTTCTATAGGACTTAGAGTCAAATAATAAGTCTATACTGCCTGGTAAGATGGCCCCAAAACTAGACACTGCATGCCAAATCAGTAAGCATGAGTGGAGGAGACCACAGTGTCTGGAGAGCTCAGACTGTGCCTCAGTCGTGGTCAGCTGTACTTACAGAGGCAGCTGGGTGGATAATGAGATGAATATGAAGGACTTCTGGTTTAGGGCTCTTCCCTAAGGCTGCTCTCATTTGGGCTCCATGCCACTGAGCACCTTCTCTCAAGTCTTAGCTTCCTGAGACCACCCAAGATGGGATAACTTTGTCGTGGGAGACATCTGGGCAGTCTGCTGTAAATTTTCCTGTATACATATGTTAAAAGCATGGTGAGCAGAAACACTCATTTATAAGGCCATTTATTGATATTATGACTGAACCAGGAGTCCATGTATCTAACAAACATGGGATAAATCTGAATATTAAGCCATAATTTAACAGATGGAATCCAATCTTACCTTTTTTCCCCACCCCCTGCATCAGTGGGTGCTGTTTTACATTCTTTGGTTTTCCAAAAGCTCTTCTTTTTTCCTTATTTATCTCAATGAGCTCCTCTGTATCTTCACTGATAACTCTACCTTCCCATTCTATCAGGTATTAATTTTTTTCCTTAAAACATTTTCCAGCATAAGGTACTTTTTTTTGCCTTAAGTCATACCTGAGTGCTTTAATTTCTTCACTTATTCCCACAGCAAGTACAAAATGCACACTTTTTAGAGAAGGGAAATGGAGCCCACAGAGATTAAATTATTAGCCCCAGTACATCTGTCACACAGCAGAAAACTAAGATCAGGGTTTCTAAATCCAAGATTAGGCCTTCACCACTTGAACAAATCACACCAGATAATTAAGGTCCTCTGAGGTCCCACATGGTCCTGCTATGGCACATGGCCTTGCCGGATGTTCAACAAGACCCTTGCAACTGGGAACATGTATCAGGCTCTTAAAGATGTGCTTTCTGAGCTGGCATTTCCCTAGGGTGCAGGCAATTCTAGGGCTTTTCTGTGCACTGGTTATTTTGCCTTTCTTCTTATGTTATAATCGAGGTTGCTCAACAGCATAAATGTTTCCACTGTGTTCACAGGGTTTCCAAAAGTGGAAGGCAAGGCTTGCATCTAGCCCAAGAAAACCAGGGGGGGAAAAAAAGAACAAAATAACCCCATTTTATATCTCTATGCAAAAATGGGCAACGGAGAGCCAAGTGCGCATTCAAGCTCTCCAAGTGAGAAGACAATGACAAGAATTATAAAAGGAATTATCAGCAATAGCACACACCAAGAAGCTCCCAAACCATCAGCTACGTGGCCTGACTCGAGATCAAACGCATTGATATTCAAACACAGGAGAGACTCCCATTTACATTCAACAGGGATGACACTTAGCAGCCCTTTTGCTGATGCTCTCAGAGGAGTGTTAGTTGAGATAAAAGAGTTATACCGTGGGACTTAAACAGCAGCTATTACTGTAAGTAGAGAGCAGCCCGGGGCAGATAACAAAGGGCTGAAGAGACATGATGGACTGGCTGAGGCTGAGAGAAAGAAATACCTGCAACATGAAAGGAGACTTAAGTTTTCCTTTTGATCTTCTTTAGTATCCTTCAGTACAATTTTGTCTGTTTATGCTCTCCAGTGACCTCCAGCGCTGTAATGTCTAAATGCCTTGCTGATTTTTGGAGGTCCACTCTCGAAGTGCTCCTTTGAAGGAGGGGAATAGTGACCCCACAGTTACAAAGCATCACTGAAGAAACAGGAAAGGTGATGTTATTTCCCTCAGATGACAAGGAGATGCTCAAGTCACACGGGTTCGTGTGACAGAGCTTGGCAATATAAGGGAGAGTAGTTTGCAGGGGATACGCAAGAGATGGGAGATACTAAGGAAGTGCTCATCATCCTGACATGGTGATGAATGAAGAGAGAGCACAGATAGCAAATATATGAGCTTGAGAAATATATGCATGCTAATATATGGCTCTGCTAAGATCTTTTTTCACATAGTCTTAGTTCATATAGATCTCTTATTACTGTAAATCTCCTTTCAGACCCTAAAATCATTAGATACAAAGCTGTTTCTTAACTCTTGAAGGTACAAACTTAAAAGTGACCTCAATAACGTGGAAAGCCTCACGGGTTCATATATTCTGGCACAGAGAGGTGGGCTAGCCCTTCAGTCAGTAGCTTCTCCTCCAGCAAATCCACTGTGCAGAGTTAGGAGGATTAAACACAGTTCTGCATCTTTCAAAACCCAGACGGTTTTCAGGAGAAATTATCTGTCACCCTAATCCCCGCAGCTCTGTTTATCTCTGATCAGAAAGGGGAGTGCCAAATTGGCACGCTGATTCATGTACCAAAAAAAGAGCGTGCCTATAAGCACAGATCATGATTTGCATACTTATTAGCCTTGACTGCCAGGGAACATTCTGGTTCCTTTGTAAGCACAGAAACAGTAAAAATATGCTAATAGCGGCATATCAAATTTGGGCTTTAGCCAATCTGTCAATATTGAAATTACTTGCCTGTAATATAGTGGGTAAACAACTCGCTGTATAGGATGATCCGAGGCACGATTTGAACTTGTTGAAATTTAGTCATTTTGTGCCTGAAAAACTCACAGATCAGAAAGCGAAACATAAGCATACATGCAAGACAGATGTCACACTGACTTTCTATTCTCTTATCCCTTTGCTGTCTTCTTTTCTGCTTTGCAAAGTGGCTCATTCAAGAAGCTGGGGGTGGGGTGATTTCCAGAGAGAATCACTTAAATCGCTGTCAATGTATGTGTTCCATATAGACCCCATTTCTTCTCCATGCACAATAAAGACAAAATGTCTCCTGACATAAACTTGATATAAACCCAAGTCATTCCTTTCTTACCACAGATAAATAGAGCGTTTCCCACAGCAATGATCATCAAAACTCATTAGAAGTTAATGATCTTTCCTTAACTCTCCAAAGCTCTCAGAAATCTGCAGAGGAGACCCTTTTGCTGGCTCTTACACCCACTGCCTCCAGTCCAGTGACAGTCCAGCTCTTAGAAAACCTTCAATTATATTAATGCTTGTAGTGCTCATCATGTGCACAATTATCCTGAAGTCTTGAAAATTACTGAATAGAATTTTCCCCTTCTTCCTGGGGAAAATTCCCTGCCTAGATTAGAAGACACTTGACCATCTTGCTTCTTTTCTGGGCTGTGATGTTTCACCCTGTCCAGTGCCTCCTGCTTTGTGGTCACCGTGTGAACATGAGCTGCTGGATCCCCTTTGCTTCTAGTTCAGCCACACCACGCAGGGTCAGGATGAACCAGGCTACCCTGATGAACACATCTTGCAAACACAATCTTCAGGCCCAAAGGTTACTAAGTGAAGCCACAGTGGGTCTGTGCTGCCTTAACCTTATCCTCTGTTATCTCTCTGTGTCTTTATGTGTCAAGAAGTTCCTTTTCTTCATCTCTGCTATTTATTCTTTCACTCCATTTATGTTTTTCAATTATCTGGCATAGTTTCTGCTAATTGTGCACAGTTGGTTTTCCTTTCTTTGAGAACCATTCCAGATAGAAGGAAGAAAGATGATGGGGTAGTTAATGAAATATATTTGGCCAGACTCTTTATTCTCAAAGAATGGAACTGAAAGTCCCATTTCTCTAAGCAGAGCTAAAAATAAAACCGGGAGAAAAAAACTAGACTCAGAAAGACTCCACGAAGTTCCTTCTGTTTATCCTTAGCATAATTTTACACCCACTTCTCCTCTAGCCCTTACATGAGACAGACTTCACAGAGCAAAATCTCCCAGTCCCAGCTCTGCAAACCAGGAAAGTCTTTGAACTAGAGGCATCTCCCCAGAACTTGCCATGGAGCGGAGTGACTTGGGCAGCACCTTGCACTCTTTCCAGCTGTTTCACTCTAAATGAACAGCCTCACTGATTCTTCAGTGAACCAGAGATGAGTGTGCCACTGACCTGAGACTAAACTTTTCTGAGCTCTCTGTCTGCTGAATAGCCACATCTGGGTCCTAGCCATAAAATCAAGGAGGACAACCACAGGGAAAGATAAGCAGGATGCTTTAAGTGAAGAAGCTGGTTGGCAGACAGAAACCATTACCCTTCACAGTGTAAATGTGAAAAGCAAAGAAGCATCTGGAAGGGTAAAGGGAGGTCATTGCTGACAGAAAAACAAGACCTCAGCAATCCCATCCATGATGTAAGGAGCTGCACACATCCACATCCAGACACAGCAACTTGGTTACCTTCTGCTGAAAGAGAAGTGTGTTTGCCAGAGACAGAAACCATCCAGATGATAAAGAGAAGCACACCCTGCCAGGAATGCCTGGTTTAATTATGAGATTCACAATATTTAATGCCAATACCTCAACATCTAGAATCCCAGTTACTGACTGGAAAATCTCAGAGTCATTCCAGCCTCAGTAGCTGCAGAGAAGCATGGAAATGTGTCCCCTCTAAACCCAAAAGGAATAAAAGGATCCAATATCAAGCGCCATGTGAAACCGCTGATCACCAAGTTTTGCACTTTGTATTTGTCTGCAGTCTCCACCCGTGTATGTGCCAGAGGACGAGAGCCTTGTTGTCTCTGCTCTTCCCATGAGATGATTCTAAGTTTCACAGCCAAGGACAAAAAGTAAATTAACAGGATATTCTATGATTTGCCACGAAAAAGGCAGTGTGGTGATATCTGAAGCACAGCAGGCCCTCCTTGTTCTTCACAGAGATAACTAGGTGGGGTATCTCAGATAACACAGGGTGGTAATTGTAGAGAAAAGTTAACTTGCTAATAGCAATCACTTTATCTTGTTTGTCAGTGATTAGTTATGTAAATTTGTTCTCCCCTTCAATTCCACACCAGTGCATCAAGGTGACATGCCACATGTGCATAATTACTGCCAGTGTTATTTCCAGACCTTGATCTACAAAATGCAAAGTGCCACTTATTAGAAAGTCCATACAATCAAAGATGCTTCTTTCATTTATCTACACATGTTTGCTGTTCTCTTTTGATAGGCACAGCATGTAAGAAGCCAGTGGGAAGCAAACACTGCATTCGCAACGTGGCTTCTCCTTTGTTAATTAAGTAAATCAGGTGCATAATATCGTCTGTGTAACTCCTAGCGAGCCCAGAACATTACTGCTCTTATAACACAGGGAAATGCTGCTTTAACCAAGTCTGTAAGACAAAAACCCAACCAAACAAAAACAACAACAACAGCAACAACAAAAAACATTAACAAGGGAGATGAAAAATTATATTTATTTATTGTTTATACAGCACCATGGCACTTCACAGGCAAATTATATCAGAATCTCAGCTCTCAAGGAATTCATAATCTACACAGGCCAGATTCAAGCTGCATCACTCTTTACTCCCCGTGTCGCCCCTCTGACTCTGGGTCGATTGAACAGAAATAACAGCATCAGGATCTGGCTTTAATTAAAGAGAACTTTAGAGACTAGTAATCAGGATTTTAAAAAATACTGTTGCCTCATCCCTAACTCATTTAAACTGGAATGAAATAAACCCAAAACCACCAAAGACCTTTTAGCTGCAGCCACGTTTTACTACTTCATATGCAGAGTCGTCATGGCTGGGACCAACTTGCAGAGTCAGTCAGTTCGGTGCCCACCACGTCTTGCTATAATAAAACTGAGCTGCTAATGACTTAAAAGCTCCAATTAGCATACATTTCTGAAGAAATGTGTGCCATTGCTGATGCTCAGTAATAGCATCGAGAATCCCATCCAGCTCACAGAAATAGATGGATTTCATCCCAAACTGTTCTTGTGTTTGCTCTCCAGATCTTTGTCTCATCATGTACCAAGCTCCTACTTCCAGAATCCACAGACAAGGCAGTAGCAGTCCCTGCTTTTCCCGCTACAAACAACCTACCAGAGAGACCAGGCTTGACCCTGTGCAGCAAGGTTTGGCCAGTGGAAACACAGTCTCCATGACAAGCAGTGGGATGAGGTGCTGGAGGCCAGCAGCAGCTGCTGCTGTATTATGCAAGGAACTAAATTCCAGCTGGGATCTGCTTGTACAAATCAAATGGGGAAAGGCAGCTGAACCCATAGGGTTGTATCTGCCTTCATTGGACCAGGTTCAGCTGCACATTTCAAGCCAGAAAGAGCTTCTTTGGAAAAGTTAGCCAACAGCAGGATTATTTAGTTGAAGCTGTTCACCTGAGCAATACATGTGGCAGACAGGAATGGCTTATGGGCAAGTCCATTCCAATTTGATTTTTAGAATGCTGTGTGTAGAGGGAATCAGAGATCAGTGCCACACCATACTGGAATATTAGAAAGCAAGAGGAAGAAAAATTAGTGTGATAATAATATTTCATTAGTCTAAGCACAAAGGCAGCCTCACAAATAAAGTGACTTTACTCTAAAAAAGGCTAAAGACAGAACCAGAGCAGGGTGCTTTAAGAAAGCATGTGGTGTGCTGTGTCCTAGTCTGGGCAGTCCAAGGACTGTGGTGTTTTTATTTGCCAAAAGCCACTGGAGAGGAAGGAAAGTGCTATTTATCCAAGGAGGCAAATGAGGCATGGTGCAGCTGACTGACCCCTCATCAGTGATACCTCCTGCCTGTGAAGGATCCAAAGGTAAGACAGGAAAGTGTTTGACTAAAACAAACATGCAGGGCCATGTGGTCCCCAGCTGCTCAGTTAAGCGCCCAGTTTGGTGCTGGGAGGATCAACAGACTAACTGGCAAGGTGACTGGTACCTAGAGAAATGAATGGTCCATTATAAGAATGAAAACAAGGCAAGCTTCCTTTCCCATAGGAGGGGATCCTGTTGTCTTCAGTTTCACAGCCTTTGGCCAGTTTAGTTTGTGTTGGACTCTCTGAACTCTGTGACCCTTACTGTAAATACAGTGCCATACCCCACTGTACCTGCTTTTCCCTGGTAATGCAGCAAGATGTGCATTCTCCCTGCCCACCCCTGCAGCCCTGTGGCAGCCCCAGTGCATTTGCTCCATTGTGGGCTAAAGCAAGAGGCTGCAGCTTCTGGGCCCAGCCGAGGCAATGCCTGGCCACATGTTCTTCCTTCAGACTCTATTTTGGGCCCTGCCATAATAGTTGGCTGTACCTACTTCTCACTCTGTGGTCAGTCTCACGCTGAGGGGGTTTGTCAGCCCTAAAGGAGCAAGCTGTTCCCTATTTCCTCTGGAGCTGGAAGGAAAGGACAGATAATCTGGCCCAGCCTTTGTGATGCAGCTTTTAAATGTGCAGGAATGTCACACATCCCCGAATTTTCATGAGCCTCGGGGACCCTGGTTCTGGTTTTGGGCAAACCTGCTGGCTCAGTGCTGCCTCTTTGAAGCCAGTGTACTGACTCCAGGTTTACATTGGCATGAGAGGCTTCTGGGTATAAACAAAGGGAAAGTGCTGCAAGATGCTCCACAAGACAATTTAATCTGAGAATCTGAAGGAAAAGTAATCCCTTGCCAGGCAAGCTCCAGTAAGGCTGGTGCAAAGCTCTACCTGGCTGGCCAGATGCAGCACCTTGACCACTGCATGAACATCAGTGGAGGAAAGTCCTTCTCTCTCTTTTCATCTCTAATTGCTCTGCCAGGCAACCCCCCCTCTCCGGAGCTGTGAGCCAGAGAAGATGTCCGTGTCAGGAGCTGCCGAGGACAGGGGGGCTGCAGGGCAGGGGACTGTGTAGGCAGCTGTTGACCCTGTGCTCTGCCTCTCTCCCTGAGCAGTTGGGACTGGGGGAATTGAGGGCAAAGAGCAAATGAAACTGAGGCCAAAGGCTTCAGTGAAGAAGTTGCCTTCTTCTTGCAGACCAATTCAATTTCAAAACACCTTAATGGAGACCTGTTTCATAACTCCCACTCAGCCAAGCAGGACTGAAGGGACATGTACAGCTTGCTGCCGCATTACAAGTCAGGGGTCTTCACCCTGGTTCCCAGCAGGTCTCCAGGCAAAAGCAGGAGAAAAAAAAAGATGCATAAATGGGCTGCAGCCAAAGGGCAGGTATAATAAGTGATCTGGAGAGATGGCAAACCTTTGCTCTGACCTGGTACACCTTCTAACCCCAATTCTACTCTGTCCTTAATAACAGAACTAATTGAAACATCAGGAGATGATCAGAGCCCTGAAGGATAATACAGCAAAAACGTCCCTACTTTTAGGTACCAACTTCTTCTGCCCCTATGTGCTTTGGCAGAGAAATACATACATGTTTGTGAGCTTTAGAGAGTATATGCTTTTCCCTGTTTAAAGCCCCACAGAAATACTCCAGTCAAGATGAGGAATGCCCTGGAGAAACAGTGTTTTTTTTGCCTATTGAATGTATTATTTTGTTTTTCCCAAAAGCTCTTATTAGGCCTTAATATAAAAGCAAGCAAGCAAGCAAACAAACAAACAAACAACAACAAACAAACAAAAAAACCAAATCAAAAACCCAAGAAAACACGAAACCCCTTAAGGTGGTTTGATAGCAAGCAAAGACATACAAGAGCTGAGCAAACTGTCTTGTCCAAACTTTTACACCCTTCTCCAGACATGGATTTTTCTTGTAGTCTGCTTAGTGCTTGCAGGCACAGTTGCAGGGGAGCTGGGAAGTATTATTAGTAAGGTTTATTATAGCATCTCGCCTTGAATGGCTGCAGAGGAGGAATCCCCACTGAGTGACCCAGGGTGCAGATGAGTGTAGGAACTGTGTGATTCATTGTGCACAGCACAGTGTGAAATACTCACAGCAAACTGTTTGGCTGGGGAAGAACTGGGCCTCTTTCTGTCCTAGGGGACCTAAGACAGAAAGACTCTGTGATCTAGATGGCATTTCCTGGGGTTGAATTATGCTTCATGACACTGTTTCCCAAACACACTTTTTACTTTTTAAAAGTGTGTGTACAGTGAGACTGCCTAACACCCCAACCTTTAAGCTGAACTGTTTATTGGGAAGATAGGTTAGGTAGTGCTATTTCTGTTCCTCAGCTACATGATCAAGTACTTCTAGGACATGGAATACATAGAATAATAGAATCATAGAATGGTTTAGCTTGGAAGGGACCTGCCATGGGCAGGGACACCTTCCACTACACCAGGTTGTTCAAACCCCCATCCAACCCATCCTTGAACACTTCCAGGGATGGGGCGTCCACAATTTCTCTGGGCAACCTTTAGAGCATTCATTCATGTGAATTAATTTTCAAGTAACTTTCTGCAAATATTAAAATTCTTCCCTTTGTTGTGCCTTCAGGAGTGATTTCAAATTGGGTTGACTGTAGCCCTTCTCCGACAGACAGAGCTTGTGCCAAACCTGCTGCATTCACTCAGAGTTAAAGTCAGTAATTTAATTGCATAAAAAGTCATGACTATGGTGATTACTTGCTCAGTAAGTCAATGTATTAGTGGACAGTAATTGATATCACTTCAGTTTAAAAACAGAAGGCCCAGGTAAGGGGTAGACAGAAATCTGACCAGTCCTGTCCAGACTGAGGTGCCTCTGAGTATGCCATAAGAATGAGCTTTAAGTATCTGTGAAATGTTAATATCAAAACCAACACTGTCTTTGGAGAACAGGCACTGGCAGCAAGCAAGAAGGATTTTCAAGATCTGACTTTGATCTTACTGACACTAATTCCAAAGCTAGCTTCTCAGTCCTCTTCTGAACATGGCAACAACAACCTTTCCAGGGAATTATGTGTGCTTTAGAGTTGGTTCTAAAATACATCTGAAGAACTGAGCCTGTAGCAGAGCAGTTAAGGGAAGGTTCTCAGCCAGATGCAAGAACAAGGACACAGTGATTATGTATATGATTATTGTGAGATTTATTGCTAATATAGTATCTAAATATTGCCAATAGAGTATCTAAACAACAACTCTATCATCTATTACAGTGGATTATAGCATAATCAGGCCATGGTTCCTCCTGTTGAGTCAAAATCTTTGGTGAGAGCCCCTTGCTTTCTGAACTTCTCTGAGAACTCTAGGTGCAGCTTGGGACCCTTAGTCTTATATTTGGTCAACAGACTATGTATAAAGGGTTATAATATATGCAAGTTTGGGTAGAAATGTATAGGTTTACAGTCTTTGGTCTTGCAAAATTCACCATTACAAAACAACATTGCACTTATGGAGCTACTTTAGGATTTAATCCCCATATTTACTGTATCTTTGTGCTTTTACTTGCCGGTATATGGGGTGGGAGGGAGTGTGGGGTAGGATGGGATTCACTCCAAAGCTGCCTGCAACCCCAGGAGACCAGTTTGCCCAGTCTCCAACTGCATTTTATACCCTTTGGCAGGCCAATATGCACCCAAGTGAATTGAAAACATCTTAGTTTTGGTCACCACAATATATGAAAGATACCAAGCTGTTAGAGAGCATCCAAAGGAGGGCAATGAAAATGGTGAAGGGCCTTGAGGGGAAGCCATGTGAGGAGTGGTTGAGGGCACTTAGGCTGTTCAGTCTGGAGAAGAGGAGACTGAGGGGAGACCTCATTGCAGTTACAACTTCCTCATGAGGAAGAGGAGGGGTGGGCACTGATCTCTTCTCTGTGGTGACCAGTGACAGAACCCAAGGGAATGGCCTGAAATTGTGTCAGAGGAGGTTTAGGTTGGATATTAGAATGAGGTTCTTCACTCCAGAGGGTGGTTGGGCACTGGAACAGGCTCCCCAGGAAAGTGGTCATGGCACCAATCCTGACAGACTTGAAGAAGCCTTTGGATGTCTCTCAGGTACATAGTGTGACTCCTGGGGATGGTCCTCTGTAGGGCTAAGGGTTTGACTCGATGATCCTTGTGGGTCTCTTCCAACTCAGCATATTCTGTGATTCTGTGATCTCTGGAAAGCATTAATTATATGACCATCCAGACACTTCCTTCTGCACTTCCCACCTGGTGCTGTTATCTTAGGACAGACCACATCAGAGACTGCAGAAAGGGAGAGAAGTGTGTGTGTTTGTGTGAGACAGGCATAAGAAGACCTGACTATAATTCATTTTGTCACAGTGTCTCAGAAGGCAAGATGAGGAAAGTACTGTAGGCTGGACGTAAGTGGGACAAGGTGCTGGTGATGTGGGGTGGTACCTGTCCATCGAGGGCTTTTTGTGTCACTGATAATTTTAGGCTTTGAAGTGAAAAAGTAAAGAAAAGGTTTGCTTAGCACAGAACTTTGCCATGGCTTCTGCTCGAGTGGCACATAGCTCTATCTGCTGCCTGCCACCTGCAGTGGGAAAGGACAAATCACAAATTGTGAAGTAACACTACCCCATCCTAAAAGGCAATAAGGGCAAGCCCAGGAGCACTGATGACTGAGAAATACACCCCTCAACTCACATACCACGTATCAGTACCTACTGCAATGTGCTAAAACACAGCACAGTGTCCTGCAGACATTCAGTCTGTGGAAGGACCCTTCTCCTGAAGTGGCCGTACCAAACTACAACCTGTATCAGCCCAAGAAGCAAAACTTTGGGGCTCCAGAGGTGCTCCAGAGATCCTCCTGAGCAGGTTTTGCATTTCTTCCTGATCACATTGTATTCAAGATGCACGGACCAGACTTGCTCTCTCTGTGAGAGACACCAGCGGGAACAACACCACCTCCACCACATGTCTTTCATTTATGGAGAAATGGATGCCTTAGTTGTCCATAATTTCCATGCATGTTGTTCAGTCATTGCAGAAGTTGTTTTCCTCTCCTATCAGGTAAAAACACATAAAATATATCCCCATACTAAAAATCATTGAAGAAAGAGACAAAAGCAAGGATTGATGGCAGAGAAGAACACCCAAACAGCCCTTTCCTTGTCTCTGTGACCTCACTGTCTGCTGTACTGCAAATACTTGTCTCAGGTTGAAGTGCTCCATTTCCTTCCTAAAATCTCTTTCTTGTGTTAGTAATCAGGGCAATATAAAATGTTCCTTTTAGACCATCTGGAAGCCACAGGAAACATCAATTAACTGCATATATTTGAATCATAAGTACATTAGGCTCGAAATTTCTACATATTCTAAAAATGAAAACCTATAAAGATTTTAAGCTGTGCAATATTTAATTAAATGGTGGCCCAGAGCAGAATCATGTCCCTGGGCCATGGAGCAGAGCTTGCCACAAATCCACACAAGCCAGTCCCCTCAGCAGTGCAGCTATAAAGTTTTTTTCACATAGTGAGCTCCCTGTCTAGCTGGTGCAGCCACATCACAAGCATTTCATTTATAGCCTCTTTTGAAATGCAGAGGATTTTATTGGTTACCTCCAGCTGAGCTGCTGAAAAATAGAGGAAGTGTGCTCCCTACTGTCTGGAAAACCTCTTGGTAGAACCTGCCAGTTCGATTTAAGCACACTGGTCTAAAATACCAGCAACAGTTTAAAATTTAAGCCAATTGCTTTCTTTGTATGCCTGCAGCATGTGAGGATGTCTGTGTACATCACAGCCCAGCTCTCAGCTGCAGCCAGCCCAGCCACCAGCCAGCAGCAGCCCTTGGGTGGCCTCATGTTACAGTGGGAAGGTGAAGGAGAAGGAAGCATGCCATTCCCACCCTTCCTGTATGGAGCATTAGCTTTATCTTTGATTCTTGGCTTTGTTTGATGACCTCGAGCAAGTCACCGTGCCTTGCTCTCCCCTTCCCTTATACCAGTGCAGGATTTCGATGCTGTTACTAGCGCACAGTACTGGAATAACTCCTGGAGCTTTGGAAGTGAGCTGGATGCTCTACAGGGGCAAAGAGACGTCCCTCACAGTGAGGGCAGCACAGGCCCAGCACAGTTATTGGTTATTGCATTCCCCGGCTCTCAGGAGGGTGGGTGGGAGCTGCAAGGGAAGGGCTGACCACTGCACCACACCTCCCCGGCAAAGCCCTTCAGAGCTCTGCTCTGTGCAGCTTGGAGGAAGACTGTGCAAACAGGAAAAAGTGCACAGAGAGCAAAGTGGTTTCCATGAGTGGGGCTGGCCACTTTTCACCCAGTGTTAGACCTCTCACTCCATAGCACATCCAGCAGATATTACCTTCCCACAGTCAAGGCCCCTGCTCCCAGGGCACAGAGGGGTGAGACACAAGTCCTGTGACAGCTGAGAAGCTACACAGACCCCACAGCCCAGGAGAGATACTGCTGGCTTAGGGAGCACCAGCAGAATCAGAAAAGCCCAATGGTGTGGTTGAGAGCCAGCCTTGGATACCTGAGTGTGAATGCACTCTGTGCACTTATGGAGTTCATCCTTTTTCACTGCCTAGCCAGGAGCAGCATGGGAATATTTTCACTCTGGAAGCAATTTCATCTTGAGCAATCCCAGCCTAGGACTCTCACATGAATGCTCCTTCTGGGATTTCAAAGAATAAGGTAATGAAAGACACTAAAGTGGAGACGGATTTGCTGTGTCCTGCCAAATTCACCTGACACTGCCCTAGTCAAACGTGGTCGCCTCTCTTTGGATGTAATTCCATTTGAGAGCAAGCCACAAGAGACTTTAACTACTGTTATGGGAACTGTGTGGTGGATAAGGAGTTGACTAAGGGGGTATGGCAATGGTTCATGTTAGAGTGGGAAATACTGAGCCGTAGAACAGTTGGAGATCATCAGAGGTGGTAGTGACTAATGTTTGCATTAGTGATCTGAAATAAATATTAAGGGCATTATTAATGGCATCTGTTGGTGACCCAAAGGTAGGAGACATCATTCATGGAGGAAAGAATTAGGGATGCAGTATGAGAAGAACTGAGTGAGATTGAGGACTGGAGTACTAATAAAAATAAGATTAAATTCACAGTACATAATTTATAGTACAGTGTTCAGGGTCTTGCAATAAGGAACTGATGACAAAACCTTTTCTATAAGATGGGAACTCATCTGCTGGATTGAGCGAAGTAGATAAAGACCTATGCATATGAGGTGATTATGGGATGATTATATGCTGCCAGTGTGATGTAGCTGTGTAAAAAGAAAATGTGGTCTTAAGCTGTGTCAGGAGACACTAACTGTTGTACAAAGTGACAGTAAAACGTCACCCCTGTGGTATGCAACAGACCCTGCTGAAGACAGATGAACTGCTCTGGGAAATATGCAGCAATCAAGGGGGAGGAAAGTCTGTTCTAAGGGGAGGCTCTGAGCATTTTGCCTTGTAAATCCTGGTATAATGAAGGGAATATGGCTCTATCTGTATATAACCCAGGCACCGGAGACCAGAGATGGAGAGGACCTATTTAGGTCCAAGCACAATGTTGTTTCAAGAGAGAACAGGTGAAAAACGCCCATTAGTAAAGTGGAACTGGAAGTCAGAACGTCGGAGCTCTGGAAATGAGCAACTCCCGCAGTTCATGCCAGCAGAGAGAGAGTAAAGGCGATGCTGGAGTGCCATCGTCTGTCCCTTTACTGCACTGCAGGGATCTCGGGAGGAGGCTCAGCCTTGCCAAGGTTCAAGCAAGTCACCTTACGCAATCGGTTAAAAAAGAACCCGTGTGTGCCGCGTTTTGTACCAAAGCAGTGCAACAAGTGCTGGCTCGCACCTGAAAGCACAGCTGGAAGTGCAGCTGTCCCAGACAGACACACTGATACACAGAGAAACAGCAGAGGGACAACACAGGAGAGACTCTTCCAACCGGCCTCCACTGCCGGCTGGATGAGTCTGTATCCCATTCTGAATGCAGCAGAGAGAAACAATAGCAAAACACCGACAATCTCTGCAAGGAAAAGAAAAAAATCTAGAAAAAGAAGGGGTGAATAAGCCCAACTAAATTTCTATCTCTAACATCAACTTAAACTTGCAGGATCAGAGCTGGCTGCTTTGCAGCAGACCATCACACCACCAGGTTGTGTCACCTTTTGCTGTGATAGGGAGATAGAGCAGAACAAGAGTCTTTCTGCCACTTACCCCTTCCAAAGCTATCTTACACGAGGTCCATGTCAAAGAAGAGCTGCAAATATTTTCACTTGAAGAACAAGCTTCAGCCCATTACTCCTTAACAGTATTGATTTTCTGTCGTGGTTTTTTTTCAGTTAATTGTTCCAAATGGAGAGGGGCTGCCAAGACTGCAGTGCTGATACATATCCCCCTCACCATACATCTCAGGAGAGGATGGAAGGTCCATTTTTAAGCTACTAAGTGTATCTGTGACACAACTCAAAAACAGATGTCTCCGTTCTGCATTCGCAAACATTTTGCAATGAAGGTTGATGTTAGGGCCTGCCAGTATCTGCAGCAATGCTGCCAACCAGCTTATTAACAGGCCAATTGCCAATGCAGTGTTGCTCAATATTGTCATATTACACCAGAGCCTAAAAGTCTGCAATCAGAGAATCCATTTTCAACATCCTTTGTATATAACATTTTCTTCTTATAAAGTGCCCTACTACTCCTCTGTTAAATACTCCATCAACCATTAATAATGAAGAGAACTGTCACTCAGTACTACATTTCTAAAACAAAACCCATGTGTGATTGATTCTTACTTAGAACTGCCACCAAAGTGGTGTGACAGGACTGCCCATCACAGGAAGAGCTTTGTGGGTTGTGCCAGGGGAGGAGATCAAACCCCTTGAGGCCCATGTCCTGTCACACTGCGTACAGCACTGACAGCCCTGCGAAGGATGGAGGAGTGGGGGAATATGTCCCTCCCTGCAAAAATCATTGGAAGCTTGGAATGTTTAAAAGCTCAACAGCATGCAGGACCAGGCCAGAAATAGGCTGGTGTGGGAGGTTCTCCTCCTGTGAGCAGCAGCTGGCTAGAGCAGTGGAAAGACTTGGACACATCAGGATGTTTTTGGTACCTTGCAGTGCCCAGCCTGCACTACAGCTGATGAGTTAGTGGTGTTTTTCAGAGCAGAAGTGCTGTCCAGAAATGCTACAAGACCCCATGAAGTGGCACCTCATGCCAACAACGCCTAAACTTCCTGAGTGTGAGAGGATCCTGCTGTAGCTGGGCTGAGGAGGATGCCCAGGTCCTGCAGTACATCATCGTAATACTGCATTCCTAATGCTGACCCCCCAGCTCTTCAAGGAGCAGCCCTGGCACTGCATCTATCCCCACACTGTGAGGTAAGAGAGAACAGTCCTGGCTGACATGAGGAAAGGGAGGCCTGGATCACAGAATCACAGAACTTAGGTTGGAAAAGATCTCTGAGATCACTGAATCCAACCTAGGAACCAACACCACCATGTCAACCAGTCTTTCCTTAAACACCTCCAGGGATGGTGACTCCACTACCTCCTTGGGCAGCCCATTCCAATGTCTAATCACCCCTTCGGTGAAGAAATTCTTCCCAATGTCCCACCTAAACCTCCCCTGGTGCAGCTTAAGACTATGTCCTCTCATCCTGTCACTTGTTGTCTGGGAGCACAGACCGACCCCCACCCGGCTACAACCTCCCAGCAGACAGTTCTAGAGAGCAATAAGATCACCCCTGAGCCTCCTCTTCTCCAGGTTAAACAACCCCAGCTCCCTCAGCCACCCTTCATAGGACCTGTGCTCCAAACCCTTCACCAGCTTAATTGCTCTTCTCTGGATCTGCTTCAGCACCTCAATCTCCTTCCTGAATTGAGGGGCTCAGAACTGGAGACATCACTCACCAGTGCCTAGCACAGGGGAGCAGTCACTGCCCTGGTCCTGCTGGCCACACTATTTCTACTACAGGCCAGGATGCCATTGATCTTCTTGGCCACCTGGGCACACTCTGGCTCATGTTCAGCTGCTGTCAACCAGCACCCCCAAGACTCCAGAAGAACAGACCTGGCTGACCTGGCAGGAGGGAGGGCTGCGTATCTCCAGGAGAAGCACGTGCCTCCCTTAAACATTAATTAAACATTGCCTACTGTGCCATATGCCACAGATAATTGTCCTTAATTTTGTGTGTTTATGCAAAGGAGAAGTAATAGTGACAGTACCTTTGTTACCTGCCAAGAGATTCTATACTGTCAGGGGATGCAGCCCTGGATGTGTGGCCAGACCTGTGGTGACCACCTTTGATGGTGAAGGAGGGCTGTAGGACATCCCAGTTGAAAAAGGTGATGTTTTGCTGCAAGCTGGCCGAAAAAGAATATTTATTGATAGGACATGTCATAGTTTCTTTATAATTTTCAAAGAGTATTTGTGCATGGTGGTGCATGCTCAGCCCTTAGACGACTCAGCAATCTACTAGATCTTTTTATAGTTTTATAGTTTCTTAAGTCTGGATAAGAGCATTTCTAAACTATGGGGAATAGTTCTCTAGTGCCTCTGACAACCTTAATATTATCTCTGGTAACAAGGGAATAAAACACTCTCTAATTATTTGAGTCCAATGGCTGTCACTTGTTTGCTAAGGCTGTGAGAGAGTGGTGAAAGAGATTAAAAATACAGTGGAGTACTCTTTAATAGGATTTTTTATTATCTTTTGTCTGAAGGTGTGTCATGTTATGCTAGTCAGGAGATAATTGTCTTACCTGCCACAAGTAACAGAGCAAAAAACTCAATCACAAGGTGAAATAACACACTGAAATTAGCCAACAAACACGTTCAGTACAGAAGGAATCCAATAGTGCAGTATCTGGTCAAAGAATTGGGATCTTTCTGTGGCCCATATTTACAGCTCAGCCCAACAAGTTGCTGAGATCTATGGCTCTGATCCAGCAAAGCACATGTTTATCTCTAAGCATGTGAGTAATCCCATTCACTTCATTTGTTGTACTACTTACACACTTCAAGATAAACAAATATTTGTGTGCCTTGTTGCACGTGGCTCTTACCAAGCCAGAAGCAAAGAAAGAGAGGTGATTATGTAGTTTCACGGGGAAGAATGTTTTGAGATATTTTGATTTTCTTCACCCTTGCAAAGGATGCTGTATGAATTAGAACCCAAATAAATGCTCAATTAGTGTTTGTGGATACTGCCAGAGTCGTTCTTGACTGATAGGGACAGAATGCTTTAGGGATTTTTTTTTTTTAATGAATATTTGCAGTCTTATGTTTCCTTTAGTTTAAGGGATCTCAAGACTGGAAGAAGCCTTCATGGGTGCTTTTAATGAAGCGTTGTCACTTATAATTAAGTAAGCCCCTTTCTTGTGCACTGTAAGAGTATGCCAAGCTGGTCCTTGTATAATGAGGATTTTTTTCCATTAGTATAGGTGCCAGTGTCCATATGCAATACAGCTGTAGCTGGTGTGTGTGTGTGTGTGTTTATGCAGATGGGTATTTTGAGCTGGGAGAAGCCTCTGCTGACTGCACACTTGATCTCCCCACTGAAGGGAATGACATGAAGTGCTGTAAGACACATTATTCCCATTCTTGCTGCAGGCTGAGCTTGCCAATGTTCATATTACAGGGAGACCACTTGACCCACCTCCACTTAGGACGTGCACACAAAACACACTCCATGATTTTACTACAGAGTGTATGATTGGCTCCTTGGGTCAACCTATCATCTTTCATAAATTCCAAAAAGAACAACGCCTTCTGGGCAGCAGCCAAAACAAGGACTGCTGAGGAATCTGGTATTTGTTTCATGTTTATATCAGTCAAGCAGTGATAGATCTTCTATCACTTCACTCAAGTTTCTTACTCTGGGTTATGGGATGGATGAGAAGTCACTTGATCCAAGAAAAGCTGTGTAAACTCGTAGAAGCCAGTACATTTAGAACATATAGGAATATAAAGCATTATTAGAAATCTCCTTCCTCATTTGGTCTTTCTGCTTAAAACTGAATATTACCACTTTTATTTATCCATTTGCTGTTTTCAAAGAAAACTAAAAATACATAAACCAAGATTTTAACATTTTGTATTCGCTTCTGTGTGACAGAGTACATTGCAGAAGCTTGTTGGGATCTCCTGACTTCTATTTCTTCTGGAAAGGTTCTTTACACTCCTTTTAACTTGCAATTTAGTTTTTCTCCATAGCTACATCATTTCTTAGTGTTTGCCTCAAAGACTAAGGAAGAATGCAAGACAGCTATATCCTGATAATAGCTTTGTTATCTACTGCAGCTGCAGCTGGCATAATAAGAAGTGATTTCTTCAGGGGTACATAAGTTAATTTTTCTCAAAGAGCTCAGGGTTGTACAATTAAATTTGTAGTTTAATGAGACAGAGAAGGTGGTAAGAAACGTCGTACCATTCCCATGAACTAGAAAGGTATAAAGCACTTCCCAATAGGCCAAGTCAGACATCACATTTTAAATTAACCATCATTATAATGGAGAAATTATCACTGATTGCTCTTCCAAGACCTGTTAAAATGAAGATTTAAAAGAGCACATAAATAATACCATGTGCACAGCTTTAACTCCCAAATTTTAGGTCAATAGAAGGCCTCGGGTGAAGTCTAATTAGGTGCATGGACCATAAGTGAAATGCAAAGACTGCACTGTCAATGGAGCCAAAATTCCAATTAAAAACTGTGACACTTTGATCCTTATAACAAAACTCTCACTGTAATCACAATTTTTTAAGATTTATTTATGGTCTAGCCTAAGTGTCTTATATAACCTGGACTGTTCTCTTACTCAAACATGCCTAACTGCCCTAATCATGCCAAGTTCTTGATTCAAGAATGTCTAGTACAGTAACTACCACAGGCCAATCATATAGTACCTGAAAGCTATTTTTACCAACCTGAAACATCTGATCAAATGAAATTTTGCTTATAGAATGTCTTCTGTGTTAATTTAAAAATCTTTGACTGTCTACATAGAAAGCATAATTGGCATGTTAACTGCCAAAATGGGTAAGAAGAATGGCCATAACAGGTTTCTTTTTTGTTTCTTCTAACAACACTAATAATCTATTGTTAGTCTTCAGATCTCTTAAACACTCTTTGTAATGCTTTTGTTCAAAGGCAGCCCTACATCAGTCAGTGTAATGCAGTTCACCCTAACTATTACCAACAACTCTAAGGACAATATTCACTTTTAGCTCTTTTCATAGTTGGATAGATATCATCTTCATCTTACACATTTGAAAACTAAGTCTCTGGTATTTCTTTTCGTCTGTTTTGCTTTGCTTTAATCTACTATGTTTTCACATGTACAATCTGGATTTTAGCTGCCAAAACCATAATTGTTTCAGGAACAGTGAGGGTTAAATAGTGAGTACTGTAAGGGGAAATTTAACATAGAGATTTCTTCCTTGACATACCACCAGCCTCCGCTTTTCACATGAACTGATGCTTCCCTCCTATTATCCCCACATTGCTCATGTCTGACCTGTTCCCCACCCCAGACTCCTTCAGCAGGTAGTTTCCACCACGACCTGGGCAATTTGTGGGTTATGCAACCACTCCATGAGGGAGAGAGTGAGTCAGCCAAGAAGTATTTGAGGGAAAATTAATCTTCCAGATATGGTACTTTTTAAAAGATAGATATGGGTTATCTGAATCATAGGTTATACACATAAAAATAAGGCATCAAAGAAGCTCCCTTAACAAATATTCTATCCACCTCTGCTTGCACCCTTTATCTGACTGAGGAGTAAATTAAGTTGCAGCAGCAGGAACAAGGAAGAGAGCTGTTAGTACAACACTGAGCACCTCTGAATCATGATGAGCCGAAACCCCCAAGGACCACCGGAGTGTAAATACTCAACAGCAACAGTAAAAATTCCAGATCAGATGTGCTGTCCTTCCCCTTACAGAGTCTGCATAGATCCTCAATACTCTCTCAAGATTTCTCATCTAGAAAATTCCCTGGACTAGATCTGTAGCTGGTGTAACATGGATCAGCTTTCTTCATGTTAATGGAGATTAGGCACATAAGAATAATCAAACCTCCTGAGTTACTTATTCCATTTCCTTGCCATTGCTGGTAACCTTGCCACCCAATGACCAACATTAGTGTATTACAATTCATTTTAACAGTACTTATCCCATTTTGAAGAATATTCCAGTACTTTAAACAAACTGGATCTTTGTTTTTTAAATTCTAAATTTCCACTATCTCAATTTTTCCTTTCTGAGAGGTCCTATACATGCAGATTATGGTTTCTTAAAATGTTTTCCAACTACTTTCCCCGCCCCCCCCCTTTTTTTTTTCCTTTTCTTTTTTAATTTAGGAAACATTATCCCTATCCCTTTAATTAACCACACTGCCCATCTGCTCCAAGCACTCATCAAATAACACCATTCTCGCGGCTGTGCTCTTCATCTAGTGTTCCAAGCTATCACACTATCTGGCCTCCACGATAGCCAACCTTCTGTTCCAGGCCAAGGAATCATCTCTGCTTCCATTCCCATGACCGTGTTACTCGCAGGCACTTTGCTATTAAAAGCCTGCTTTCTATAGTGAATCATTATTCCAATCATGAGCACAGAGAGGATGCAGCCTGGTACTGAGGACCCTCCTAAGGAGCAGAGGCAGGCAGTATCAATGTGAGTCAGTAGATGGCTCTATTACAAGCCATTGCGACAGTTTTTGGGTCTCTGTCTGTGTGTGGGGACAATCTTGCAGTCCTGCATCTTTCTTTTTGGAAACTGCGTTTATATCCAAATCCATTTCTCCTCTGCATGTGTCAACTCTAGGTAAACTGTCCAAAAAATAGAGCTCATCAAATCTAAAATAAATCAAATATGTAAAAACATGACAGTCCCCATACACTCTGCATATTTTTAAGCCAAAAGCTCCGAGAACGTGAGGTGACACCCCTGAGTATTAGGTCATCAGAATGACAAAATTAATAAGCTCCATCTTCTCTCAGTTTGTTCTTGTTGGTGTTGCCTGGAGTTTGAAGGTGTTCAGAGAGGCCACACCTTTTCAGCATTAAACTGGAGCCACTGATCTGTCTTTGTTTCACATTAATATTTAATTGAACTTAACTGTAAGAATGGCCATACTGGATTAGATTAATTGTCCATATTGTTCAACATATTGTTTTCAACAGCAACCAACAGTGAATGCCTAAGGAGGACCATAGGAACATGCCAAGGAACTATGAGATATCCTGAGCCATTCATGGTTTGGGGATATTCTAAATTGGAGTAGTCTACCTATTCAGTAACCTTCAACAGAATTCTCTTGCATGACCCTGTGTAGCTTCATCTCACCCTGATTTAAGGCTCTTTTATCAACAACATCCCACACAAGAAGTTTCACAGCTCATCTACACAGTCTGTAGTGTGCCTCCTTTCTTTTGTTGAGAGCCTTTCCCTGCCATCTTCACATGACATCTCTAATTCCTGGATAAGAAGACTGAGTGAACAGGCAGAGTCTGCTCCCCTTCTTTGTGTAGCTCCACATCTAAGAGACTTATGTTGCATTTTCTTCAGTCCACGTCACAGATCCAGTACTATACCTAGAGATATACCCTGGACAGGTAATTCACCTCCCAATGTACCTTGCTCACTTCCCACAGCTCAGTAACCAGGATATGCTACATCTGTGCCAAAAGACTGAGGGGAACTGTGGTGCAGTTAATGACATGGCTTAAAAACCCATTCCTACCTGCACTACTGCACTGTCTAGCCCTAATAATGGGGGGTTGACTCATTTTCTGCCTCAAGCACCTGTTCAATCTGATTTCAACCCAACAGCAAGAGCAATTCTCACCAGAAACTGGAGCCAGGTTTAAGACTGCATTTCTTTTCAGGCCAAAATGACATTCAGTGCCATTAAAAGGTAATGGTAGTTCCTGCTGAGTAATCACGGACATCAGGCTCTTTGTACCTTTGGAAATGTCTCACTAGCAGTAACACATAGGAGGAAGGAAGAGTGTTCCCTGTGGAGCCCAACACATCCCCAATTCAAGTACGAATAAGTCTGTCTGTCCATCAGAGCCCTGTTCCCTTCACTGTGTTCTTCTCACTCTCCTCTGGCTTTGCCTGCTTCTTCTCTTCTTCAGGTTTGTGGCTGACTCTGCTCCTGGCTGTGGCTCTGTCCTTTGAGAAACATGCATCTTTCCTACCGCAGGCACTCTGGATCTCTTTACATAGTGCATTGATAAATTATCAAGTCATCATAGATCTGCTTTTTAGCAAGAGAAGTAGTTTAGTCCCCAGTGCTAATCTGCTGCATGGTAAAAAACATAACCAGAAAAATATGGGCACTCCAAAATCACTCTGTGAAGAGATCAAACACACCTAGATATCTGAAATGAGGGGACACCAGCAGAGAGCACATTGCAGATGGTTCAGTTCTTGACATTGATATGAGAAACATGTAAAAGCTGGCAAGAGACCTTTACTAAAAAGTGGTTCAGTTCCTCTGGCTGTTTTGTTATGTGGTCCGCCTGTAAGGCTTTGTGCTGAACTGCAATAAACAGGAAGCATTAACAATAGCTCTGAGGCAAGAAGGCTCTCTCGAAAGTCCATGGCCCAGATATTTGGCGGGTGCTAATCAGAGCCATTCAAATGGGCTTCAGGGAACTGCATTGGTTACATCAGAACAAGTCCCAGATCACATCTCCCGTGGAAAGAACAGGTGACATAATAGAAGGTGGTGGGGAAACATTTTATTGTCTGGCTGAATGTTTCTTATAGGTCAGAAATGAGCTTGCCTTCCAAAGTTATTTCAGTCTGTGCGGTAAATATCCCATTTTGTTGGCATTTTTTAATCAGAGGTGATGCTAGACTAGTGGAACCTCTGAAAGGTTGGATCGCCAAATTAATCATTTTGCCACAGGAAAAATATTCCTTTCTGTGATATTTCCCAAGTAGCATCTAATTCATAGTCTGCAAAACAAACCGAAGGAGCCTGGTACCCATGGACAGCTTTGGAAGGAGTACAAGTGCACAAGGGCAAGGCAGGAAAGAAACCGATTACTAAAGTAAGTAAATAAACATACATGTCCACTTTGCATGGGTCAGCTTGCTTAACTCAGTCACCACTTGTCCTCACATCATCATTTTGTCCTTTGTCTACTTATCTTAGAGGCAAGGGATTCTTTTATCTTCAGGTAGATGCTGGTACCTATCACGGACTGGTTCAGGCTCTTGTCTGCCCTTAGGTGCCGCTACAGCACAAATAAATACATCAGGGTTTAGCTCGGTCCTTCTCATGCGTGAAACCCAGCCTTTGCACAAGCTGTCCTGCATGTCAGAACCACAGGCAAAAAGCACTCCATCCGTCACAGTTACACCAAACGAGTCGTAAAACTCTTGTAGTCCCCCATGTAATAGGCTGCTGTTTCAGGATTCCAAATTCTTAAATTCAAGTGACCTGATTATTCCCAAACCGTTCCTTTACCGTGTGTTTCTTCAGTACTTAAAACATTTCGATCATCTCTCCTTCCTAGAAACGGGGCATCATGGTTCAGCTGTCCTGTTCCTTGTGTGGACAGCCCCACAGACGTCCAGCTTTTTGAATCACACACTTCCCTACCTCCAGCCTTGCAGGGCTGTGGGTTGCAACTTATTCCTTCAGGGAATTGAGAAAGCGCAGAATACTCCAGACTTTACAAAGTGTGCTAAAAGCAGTGATGCTTCATTTTCATCAGTGCAAGAGCCACACAGACTGAGGTGAAACGTTGGAAGAGCAGTATGGAGCTCCGTGCTGGAGTTCACCACTCTTGAGACTCCTATAGGCTTTGGTCAGTGATCCTGAGATGGCCCTCACTGCAGCTCATGACTTTTCCCATGGATAAGGGGATCTCAGTTTCTCCATCCTATGCAGCCAGCTTCTCTGATCCTCAGCTGTGAGAACAGCTCCTTCGCTGTAAAAGCTTAGTCCTCCTGTTTCTGTCTTCTGCCCCAGTTTCTTTTCCCTCTTCACATTTTCTTGAAGTGAAAACATCCTGGTTTCTTTGTTTCCCCATCTGAATATTCTCCCTTTCTCTTCAGACCATGAAGTTTCAGATCCTAGGCCAGATTCATCCTCCGAATCTCTGGCATTCAAGCAGAGTCTGGAATAAAAGCCTATTTTCCATGTTGTGTAGCATTTTGCAGTGATATGGACAGGAAGAGTAAGAATGTCTCAAGGATACTTCCAGGCTGTAACAAGCTCAACCACAACATTCAGTAATTCAGCAATTTCATGAAAATCACCCATATTCATCAGTCATGCAAAGCCTCTCCACAGCACTCCAGAGACTAAATTAGTGAGGTTAAACCAGAACAAAACTCCGTCCCTGGGATAGGCAGTGACTTGCCCACAGCACCGGAAAGAACAAGAGCTAGATTTGTTTTGTGCCCACGGATATACAATTTCTGCCCTTGAAATCATTTCCTCGAAGGAAAGAGATAAATTAGAGGCCCTGCTTTCCTCTCATGATGGGGAAAACTCTGCTGTTGTTTTGGCTGAGGCGCATTGTGAGCTAAGGTCGAAATTGTTTTAGTGGGCATCTCCTGCTCACTTGTAGAACCAGCCCATATTGTAGGTGCTGCCAGCCAGGACCAGGCCAGGGGACAACCAGGACAGCAGCAGTGGCCAGACCCAGACACATCAGTCTATAGGAACATGCCAGACAGGAATGGCAGAAACTGCTCTTATGAATCACTTTTTCCCATGTGCTCAGTCCTCTGGGTTTATCCTGGAGGAATTGATGCCAGAACCAAGGCAATGGGACCTGCAGGTGTGGAAGGACCCTCTCTGGGGATCCACATACAAAGTATTGGTGCCTAATGTTGTTCACCCAAGTCTGTAAACTGTGCCCAAAGTATTTTAACTAGGCTGGGTAAGGGCTTGCTTCCCATATTGCTTCCTGTGCTTTTGTGCATTGTTGCTTCTGAAGTTGTTCAAAACATCTAAAGGAGGCTGAAGCAATTACATTGCAACTAAAATAAAGTCCTAATTTTGTAATCCACTTCCCCCCTCACCCACACAGAAAAAATCCACAATGAGATATAGTGCATGAGAAAATACAGAATATTCCACTCACCCTTCAACAGAGCATGTATGAGCACAGCCCTATCACAGCCAGCACCAGGCTAGAGAGCTTTCCATTAATTTGGAATATATATGGGCAGAAACTTGATAAGCAAATAGCAGTGTTCCCAGCACACCAGCCAAGCCCTATGAAAGCTACAAAACAATAAATTTATTGAAAGCTTTCTTAAAATAGGAGGAAATTATTACTCATTTGAATTCTGTTCATGTTAAGGTCAATGGTCTTTTTTTCAGATTCTGATTGTTAATATTAGATGAAAGGACATTTCCTTTACATTGTATTTATGAACTCTAGTGGCACAAGGAGGATAACAGCCACATACATTGCACACCAGAAACATTTCTGAATTTTGCATTGTTTGAGAATTAGTTCATTACTCATTTTCCTTTGACCTTTAAGTTAAAGGCAGGGTTATTTAGACACATTGGGCCTGATTCTGGTTCTAGAAGTTTAGTGTGGTTGGGGATATATGGTTTGCATTCGGTCAATGCAAATTAGACTATGCACATGCAGAAGACTATGGTTTAAAAAACACTGGTCTGAGGGGATTCATTTCTCTCACACTCTGTGATGGAGACAAAATCCCAAGAGGCTGTAGGATGGGCCCAGATCTTCCATATCATCTCTTGAGTTCGACAGACCAAGCCCTGTTTATGCCCCTAAGGCTGAGCACCACAGCATTCAGCTGAATGTGCCCAGTTTTGCATGCTAAAAGATACCTGCGTTGCATAATATTGTAGGTATTCAGAAGGAAATTTTTGATTGCTTGGGTAAGAGCTTTCACAACACCACACAAGCACAAAATTATGGTCTTAGCGCTGCGGCTTTCGGCTAGGAGCAATCATAATTTGACAACTGAAGGTAGCCCCAGAGCCTTTTGTGTGGTCTGTACTATGGAATAATTATCCCCCAAACAATACACTCCTGTGACACTTCCATTGCCCAAAACATTGTCATCTTTTACTCTGCTGGTGCTACTGTCATTTCACAAAATGTCAGTAACACTAGTCAAAAGCTTTCTATTCATGTGGTAAAAAAAAAAAGAAGCAAAACTCTCAGCTTTGCTTGTGTCTAGGTACTGGATATTGCTCAAAGTACATCATTGCACAGGGACCAAATGGTTACAAACTGTGTCAAACCATCACTCAGCGCTGGAGTCATTTCAGATTTACCCTCATGTCTATGAGAACAGGGTTTGGCTGTGGATATTCCCAAATGCTCCCTCCATTTACATCATCTGCCAATGCTGTATCTTTGTCAGAGAGAAAACTGAACTGTGTGCTCAGCTCCAACCCTGCCGTCAGCTCTGTGGGCTTCCACCAAACCTGTGAGTGGCAGCTTCCTTGTGCCCATCTTTCCCTGGGAGTGCAGCACACCCTGTCCTGCCTGGAGAAGGGGAGAGGGGTCACCAAGGTCTCAGGGGTAGCAGCCCCTTGCTGGTGCTTATCTCTGCCCTCCAATACATCCTTGTGACTGGTGTCGGATGCAGTGGTGCTGTTTTCTCCAGAGATGGTTGTGCCTCCTCACCTGGCTGCTCTCATTTTTCTGGTGAAAGTGACACCAGAGTACATCCTCCTCCTCCTCATGGGCATGACAGCCCATGAGCAGCATGGCTGAAACTCCATAAAATTTTTAGTCCAAATCCTTTCCCTCCTCTTTCCTGTTTCTTTTAATGGCAGGATAAATATGGCCTTCTCTTGCCAAGGAGGGCAAACTACAGACTGGCAGCAGGCCTTTCTGCACATAACTCCATCACAGCTTTCTCAGTTCTGAAGAAAATGGAGAGTATTTTCACATTTGTGAGTGGTTTAAGAAGTTTCAGAACCATTCTCCAACATAACCGATACCAACACAGTAACCCTGCAGTATTTGTTAAATGCTTCTAGAAAATGCATGAAATTAGTAAAGGCATTTTCTGGTTTGATTCAAAAATCTTCTATTCTCAGATGCAGAATTCAGCAATAAACTCTGTGTTTGGGTATCACTGAGAAACATTAAAATATGGGACAAAAATTATCAGCTTTCAGAAAGAGACAGACAGCCTTCTCCTTCCACTTTCTAAACGCCTCTGCTCATATATCATATACAAGACTAAAAAAGATTTTGAACAATTCTAGTTTGTGAAGAACTCTACTAAAATTTTAGCCTCAAGTAAAGTTTTAGAACCTTGTTCAGATTTCAGTTTTGGCCTAAAGAAAACACAGATTGATAAATTATTAGTAATGATCTGGATAGTCACAGCTCCTTTCAAACTAGCAATAATATTGTCTTTGTGATAAATAGCCATAGATTTTATGTTAAAATTTGCAGAAAAGGCATTTGGGGGATGCTTTGCAGCCTTTAGAAACAGGGCAAAGAAGACTGTTTTTCCCACTAGCCTTCCAAACTCACATGTCTAAGGGCAGCTTAAAGTGAAAGACATAGTGAGTGTCTCAAGGCTGCTCCTGCTCCAAAACAACAATAATACACAAATAGTTCAGCTATTGAATAGGTTTGGGTAATCCTTTGTACTTTTAGTATTTCACCATCTGCCATGTCTAAAAAGAAGTACATGTAGCCAGGAGCACTGTGAAAGACAGGCAGGCGAGGGATCATGACCCCTGCTTTTGACCTTGATGCTGAGAACTCACATCTCAAAGGAGATCTAGGACTGCAAACCTGTCACTAGTCCTGCCCTTTGGAGGCAGACAATTGGCAGGGCAGATACGTCTCTGTAAAAATGAGAAACTGTTGTGGGGGGCTTAAGGGGAGGAGGGAACGCACACCAGAGAACAACAACTGCATTTCAAATAACCTCACTTATTCCTCTCGGCCCTCCTATCAGCATTTCCCTTTTCTCATTTCCATACCGAAGGCAGATATAAAGCTGTGAAAGATGTTCAAGATGTGGCATCCATTTGGAAACCTCCCAGGCAGTTGTACTAACATGTTTTTAAAGACTGCCTGTAGGTCTTTCATCTGGATTAGCTGCACATTCTTCCCTTGACTCCTTTTTTGTACCTAAGAGCTCCCTCACTTTTATCCGCTGCAGGACAAAGTTCCCCTTAAATCCCCGCCTTAGAACTAGCTAATTTACACAATAGAAGAGACTTGCTTACCACCACTTTGCATCTGTATTTACACACGAGGGGCACCTGGAATCGAGTGAAGCTCCTTTTGGGGATTGACTTCCCTTTGCAAATCAGAGTACATTCCAGAGCTTCACTCACTTTAAGTTCACACCAAATATGCAAGTTCAGCTGTAGTGTTCATGAGAGTAAGGCAAGCAAGAGCTGGCCTCCTGCTTGACTTCGCTTATGTGCAAGGTCTGGCTTTTCTTTTTTGTATTTTTTTTAAGTGCTAGAAGTAAGCAGAGATTTCTGCTTTCAAAGGACAGACTGGTGGATCTGTCCACACACCACACTGATCTTTTTGTCCTGGGCTTGTCCCACTTCTCTTTCATTAGATTTTGTTTTTATTATTGAAGAGGAAAATAACATAGACAGAAAAAAATTCAGGAAGATCTATGCCAGACTCATAAACTGAGGTGTTCGTGTTTTGCAGATTGTTTCTTCTGTCTGCTCGTTGATAATGGAGTTTTTGACACTGAGCCATAGAAAAACAGAAAAAAATGTTGCCTGCCTTGGCCAACCTAGTGAAAGAAATCACCTCCTCTTTGCAGTTTGTTTCCATTCCCCTCATTAATCCTTCTTTCCTGCCCAGCTTAACTCTCCCATCCTGTTATCTTCGCTTCATGATGTTTCACCCAAGACAAGGCTGATGCCTACCATAACAAATTCCTCTGAGAGACCTGGCGAAAAGAGAACACGACAAGAATCTGCAGGCAGATAGAAACCTGAATGGCTAGCCTTAAGCTATATTGATATTTCTGCAGTGATATATAAAGGGACTGCAGCATAAAGCTAGACCTTTGGCTCACTAGGGCCAGTTGTTTGTTTTTAGATGTGGCTGCTAATTAGTCTTTCAAAGGAAGATGAAAAGTCCCTGTGTTATACCAAGCTCCCGTTAATGCTACGCAGAGGAAATTTTCCTTGACCTAACAAATCAGCAAGATATATCATGCATATTCTGATATTGTCTTAATGCAAATACCCACAAGTATTATCAACCAACATCAAACAATTGAATCCTACTCAAAATCCAGGTCAACAAATATGTGTATGAGATTATGTAATTGGGTCATTGGTCATGAAATGTTGCCCTTTAAAAATTTTGGTTTCCCTTCATTTTGGAAAGGTTGAAATAAATGATCCAATTGTCTTTGACCCAGCAAAGGGAAATGAAATAAGAACAGCTGGGTAGGTCAAGAAGGAGATGAGTCATGTTACAGTCAACTCATCAGGAAGAGCCAGAGATCTGGACTACAGGAATTGGGACAGCTGAGTGGGAGTAAAGCAGTTGCAAGTGTATTAGACTCTTATCCAAATCCCTTAAAATGGCCTTTGGTTCTTACAAAGTCAGCAGAAAACTGGCAATATGTTGTTGGAAATACTTGACAAAAGTGGAAAAGAAATTGCTTTTAACACAATGTTCAGTCTAAAATGTCAATCCTTTATTTGAAAATATGGGCTGCTGTCTTAAAACCTGGAAGGTTTTAGCTGAGAAATTGTTGCAGCAAAGTACAAATTAATTTAGGTGAAATCAACAATCTATCAGAAATGTCAAAAGATTTCTTACCCTGACTTGATGTAGACTTTTTGGATTTCTTCTTCCTGAAGTGTATTGTACAGTCCTAAATCAACACACTGAAATACTGGCAAGCATTACCAACAATACATATGCTTTCATTTTACTATTAATGGCATTAATGCTAGAAAGAGCAAGCTGTGCTCTTTTACATGTATCTGATTACTTCCACTTACAAATATGGATTTACTTTAATAGTGTTCTTCTAGAACAGGGCACACCCTTGAATACTTCACACTTTTCCCCCCATAAATCATGCCTAAACTCCTTTCCCTGGCCAAAACCATCTCTGTTCCATGCTGCTTCTGATCACTTCCACTCTTTGTTTCTTATCTACTCACTTGATGCCACCATGTCTCAGGTTGTGAATGTCCTAGTGGTGTGTCAAACCAAAACAAAGCAATTGTGGATGAGTGAAAAAAGCTCTGAGTCCCCAGGACCACAGATAATTCTCTAAACACAACTGCGCAGCAGGCCAGTGGAACAGCTGAAAACTCTTTTTAGGTCAATGAAGATCAGGTAAAATTGGAGGCAAGCAAAGGCAGGCAAACAGTCTTTGGATTAAGAACATGGGTTTTTTCTCTATGATTTGGCCTCAGGTTCATTTTGAAGTTTACAAGATTTTTTTTAATTATAGCTCCAGTGTTTGAGGTTTCATTTGGATTTCGGGGGTTTGTTTTACCTTTTTTTTTTTTCTTCTTTCTGGATAAAAAGAATCTTGAAATAGGATAAATGCTCAGACAAACTGGCAGGAAATATTTCCTGAAACCAAGAGAAATAAAGATGAAGATGGAAGTACCAGCAACTCATGTTGTCCTCAGTAGTCACTCCAGTGCTGAGGGTAACTGTTTTTCATGAGGAACAAGAAGGAATGCAACATCTCTGAGGGACCAAGGACTAGCAGTGTATTGCCCAGCACATGAACTCCCATTAGCTCACTGCTAAAGAGCTGCATGGTGGGATGCATTTAAAAGTATCACACAAGATCAAGAGAGCAATGAGTGCTTCAGAGATTGACTGTTGTGGAGCCTCCATCCTTGGAGAAACTCCAGACTCAGCTAGATATGACCCTGTGTGACCTGATCTGACTTTGAAGTTGCATCTGACTTTGAAGTTGGCTGTGCTGTGAGTGGGTGTTGGACCAGGTGACACTGAAAGGTCCCATCCACTCCAAGATATTCTATGATTCTCTCTAAAGCTGTTCAAATTCATTACCTTCGCAGGTAGAGTGACATAAAGAAAGACAGGAAGAATGCTTTAGGACAGAAGCTAAAGGCAGCAACACGAGTAATATCTCTCTTTCCAAAGGTGAAGATGAGATGTGAGAGTTGCTAAAGTAATGATGATCCAATGATATAAACATGACAGTTGTTTGGAAGGTAAGATAGTATCTTTTTATTAAGCCAACTGATAGGAGTGGAAAAACAATGATAAGGTTTGGGGCACGTAAGCCTTTTTCAGGTCTGCTTTTTTTATGTCAGGTCAACTTCAGCTGATCTTGTAAATAATCATAATTACTGCAGTGCTGAACTATGGAGAGATAGTGACTCTATGAATATAATTGCTCAAGAAAATGAAGAATGTGAGATTAAGTTTTAAAATGTGCATTAAGAAGACATAGTACCTGAAGAAAAAGGAGTTTGTTTTGAAGTAAAATACAGTATAGAGGGAAATTCTACAAGTTGGATTTCAAAAGTAATTTTAATTTACAGGGGTTTATGTCATTTCCTTGGAATATCCAGTTTGCACAGACTACCAAACTACTGTTCAATTCACTGGAAATGGTGGTGTCTAATGGAGAGAAGTCCTTGTCTGGGACAGCAGAGGACATTTCAGGTCAGAACTAAAAAAGTTCTTCACTAGCAGTGATGGCCTTCAAAGAGCTTTTGAGAGCTGTGCTTACCTCATGTCAGGCCTGTGAGTCACTCTTTTACAAAAGCAATAAATGTATGCAGATTATATATACTTAATGCAAGTAGCCAGGCTTTATATCTTGTTTTTTTAGAGATGTCTTATTTCCTCAACTGTTCAACATGAAGACATCTCCCAAGTGCTGTGTAGCAGCTGTGTATATCCTGCACTCAGAGAGCTGCCTGACCCAGTCAGGGCAGGTCTGTAGTTTAGGCAGATCCAAACCTCCTGTATTTTTGCCCTTAGATTACCCTCTAGATTATTTGTTAAAAAGTCCCTGACATTTATCAGCAGAATAAATTATTTGTTTAGAGTCTGAGGAGAACCCCAAAGCCTCCTTTCCCCTGGTTCATGACTGTCTCCAGCTCCCTGCAGCTCAGTACCCCACTTCTGCTCTCTCTCACTCCACGTGGATTAACTAAGCATGAAGTTATCTTGGCAGGGGGCAGGGGCCCTCTTAGGACCTTTTTCCAAGTGTTGGTATTTTTAAAGAATCCAAGGTTACATGAGGGGTGGGCTATACAAACTAAGGTAGCAATTCTGAGAAAAGTCAGGGTGTGCTGATTGGAAAAGGCACGAAGGACCCACAACCAAAGCCCACCGGATCAATGGAAGGATGTGCAACAACTTAATCTGATGAAGCACTGAGCAATGAGACGCTCAGAACCTGAAGCCTTTGATACTTGAGCCCTGTAGCAAAGATTCCCTGGATGCCATGAAGGTGAATTGAGGTTAGCAGGGAGCAGATAAATACAGGAGGGTGCAGACTTCCATCCACCTGATGAGGGAGCACAGTTTGCTTTCATCTAAGCTGGGCCCTGTGTTTTCTAAACATTTCAGATGCTGCGTTCTTGTTTTGCTTTGGTTTTCATTATTAAAAACGCAGCAAATGAAACCCCCAGAAAAGAAGCAGGAGAGAGAGCTGCTCCCACATTTTCACCTCTCAGTGGATCACTTGACCCTGCCCACAGTCCCACCTCGAGTGACTAACAACAACATAAATCCCTGTGGGACATGGGAAGATGCTGGTTTTATGTACCAGCAGAGTGTGCCTGAGGAAAAGGCATGAAATCATTGCCAAGGAATTTCAGCTTTTATTTGCAGCTCCAAAGTAATCATCTTCTGTTTATTGGCTGGGTAAAACCCTTTATTTCTTGGGTGCTGCATATTTGAATGCCTACCTATCACAGACAAAACAGACATTTTGTTCTTGCAGCTGCATCCTGTATACTCGGAGGTGCCCTGTGCTCTCTCAGATTTTCCCTTATTTTCTTTTTATTGGCATAATTTTCCTCATTGAAGAACTGTAGTTACTTTTTTTTTGATGCACAGGAAACAATGACATATACCAGGGCTACCATGAACATCCTGTTATCTGTAAAAAATGCTCCCTATGCTTATTTTTGACAAAGACTATTTCAAAGTTTTCAGATGAAAATGGTTTAAAAACTCATTAGTTTACATGAACCTGTCCAGTCTTATCAGGCCTGATATTTCTCTGAGTATAAGCCTCTGAAACCCATCCTCAGTGAATTGTGTCTGCAAGGCATCAAGGGCTCTGTAGGGAGGAATGAAGGTTCCTCACAACTCACAGCTCATGATTTAGGCACCTGAACCAGGTGCCCTGTCTGGAGAGCAGTGGCCACTCAGGCAGCATAAACCATTCCATTCCCTGTGTACATCTGTCACAAGTTTCATTGATGCACCAGGTTCAGCATGTTTTCTGCAAAACAACAGCTGATGGAGAACATCTTTTTGACACCTACACAGACTCCAAACATGGTATTTTCAGTATGAGATGAGAAGCAGCATCTTAACTGACATGACTTGTGCCTAACTTGTGCCTATCAGTCCTTGGGTGCCAAGGCAAGAAGCACTCAGTCTAGGAAGATTTTCATGTCCAGACTTATAAACACCCTCAGACCTGGCAATGGCAAATTAACTGAGTTGAGAACATTACAGACAGAGAATCTATTCCTGGGAGCCACAGCAGATCTGAGCAGGGGTCAGGACAAAAACCCAATCTACTGGAGAGGTTTACTTGAGCAACAAACCCTGGTATTTCTTATCACAAACAAGTTTTACCCCAGACAGTGCTTTAAAAAATTCAGATCCACGTGGCCAGTGCCTCCTGAACAGGCCATGGTACAGTCCATGAAAACATGGGTTTGTCCATACCACTGTCACAACTCAAGCTGTCCCAGAAGTTTGTTGATTAATTTCTGCACATTAGATAATGACAAGCTGCTGGCTGGGTCAATGTGGTGGGTGCAATTCGCTCAGACCACAGCACTCAGAATGGCTTGGGTCACCCCAATGCACACTGTGATGGGAATACTGTAAAACAGTTTGGCAAACACAAGTGCACACTGTGTGAATGTTACAACCATCAAATGTGCTCTCGGTCACTGAGACTTACCAGAACTCTAAGATTTTAATAGGTATTGAATTTTATAGTATGTCCCAGGGGAATGTGGGAAAGGCATCCTTCATGTAATTCCTTAGACCTTGGGGGGAATTGAGACCTGTGCAAATATTAATCCCAGGTAAATACTCTATAGGATTTTGCTAGGAGGTACAGAGGTTTTATACTCGAGCACTCCAGGACTAAGAACAGCTGAGTTTAATGCCCAGTCTTCCACAGACCCTGACTCATGGGTCCTACACATGGGCTGGGAACTGCACCATCTCTTCTCTGGATATACCACAGGAGACTGATAGGAGTGACATGGCATCCCCTGCCTGCCTGACCCCTTATTCTTCTGCTCCATCCTCCACCCTCCCAGTCCAGTGCTTGCTGCCTGCAGCTGACAATCCCAAGAGCTGCAGCACAGCCGGCATGCTTTATAGATGGACTCCTGGACATGCTCCTGGTTTTAGGGGGCATGGCTGCAAAACGCTGCTCTACCAAATTCATGTCACTTGCAGTCTCACCCTCTGGCTGTGCCGTTTCCAAGGCACAAAGATAGGTTTGTTAACACTGCTCTAGCTACTATGATTTTAAAAAAATCACACCTTTTGCCTTGTGCTGGGAAATGTGTGGGCGTTGGAGCAAGATATATACATATATATATACACATACACACATATGTTTGTGTGTACGTATGTATTAGACATTCTGCATATCTATGTAGATATGCATCTGTATGGACTTACACATGTGTGCATGCATAGGTTAAGACTTATCTGTAGAACAGGCTAATATACCCCTTTTTTTGAAAACCAAACATTTCTTGCTGACTTGTCAGGCATATTCCTTTTTGTTGTTTTTTTTAACTTGGCCAGTTCTTAGAGTACAATAGTACATTGGCCATCTGTGCAGAGGAGAAGAGGGGTTTAATGAATAGACAAAGCAGGGAATGATTGACTGATTGGGACTGTTTCCCAGTCTCATTCATACCAGCCATACAATGGAATCACTCCCCATTTACACCGCCAGAAGTGAAAGGAGAATCACGTCTGTTTTGAGTTCATTCCTGAGAAGCTCAGATCATCCTCCTGGGCAAAAGACATTAAAGCACGTGCTGCTGCAGCCAGGCTATCTAGTTTATTCAGAACATGCCCAAGCCTTTTATATGTGCTAGTAAAATTAGCTTCTCCTCTGCCCCTCTGATGGTGTCACACAGCAGACGTGGCCTTTGTATAGGGCTAGGACAGTTTGTGTCCGGACAAACTTGTTTATGCAACCCAGAATGCCCCTTCCTTTTTTTGTCCCCATGTATAATGACAAAGTTCTAGGCATGTGGGCAGATCACTTACTTTCCCCTTTTGTCAGAGTACAAATTTACAACAGCCTGTTTGCATACCGTGCGCTGGATTTTAATCAAGTTCACTGTAAGGAGAGATAATAAAAATGAGAACCATGATTACTTCACAGTTGATTTCATTTGAATAAAGAGCCGCTCAATGACAGATGGTTTCTAGAGCTGCTCTATATGTGAGCTGCCATGATGTTGAATAGTAAGGAGAACAAGAAAGTATGCTGCTGTGGTCTTTGGGTCCTTACTTTGTCTTATCTATATTCATGTTTTATTCAGAGAGGAAATTAGACTCCACACCATTTTTTATTCAGAAGAGAAGGTTGGAAAGGGATAATACACAGTATGCAAACCTGCCAGCTTCTCTCGGATCAGGTCCACATCCTTCTACTCTGCCAATACAGCTTTAACAGTATTCTCCACCAGCAAAATGCCTTATTGTGAGTGTAGCTTATATCAGGAAAACTGCGCTTTTGGCAGTGTGACTTGTTTCACCTCCACCCTCAGCTCAGAGACAAATGTGTTATCCTGGAAGAGCAAAGCAGGGGGGTTCTTTGTAAGACCTGTATGAGGAAGGGATATCCCTGTGCACTGCATGATGTGGCTACACCAGCGACTCTGCAGCGCAGGCATGAGCTGTGAGTCTGTTTCCACTAGCTTCACATTTGGTTACTTCTGTAAGTTACTTTTGCCATATTTAGTACATTATTACACAAAACTGTTGAGGACTTTCTTCTCAGAGTTTTAGTCTGTGGCAGAAATGCCCCTCTGGCATATACTGAGGGAGTAAGTAACCTGTACAAAGATGCTTGGTGACATATCCTTGTATGAATGAGTGGTCTTTCATCAGAAACTTATAGCAATTTAAATGTTTTTAAACACGATATTGCTTGTCCCCTCCCCACCTTTTCAGATCGCTCCCTAATTGCATGCTTACCTGATCCCACCTGCATTATCCTGATTGACTCTTCTGGGCTGCAATGGAAAATCATTGACTTGATGAATTAAAATGCCAGGCTTGCTTTGCATTTGGAACAAGTTTTCCAGAAAAGGCAAAAATCTACAATTTCTGAGCATCCAATAAATAGTTAGGAATGTAAAATTTTGTTAGGAGAAGGAATAGCTTTTATTGGACCACCTGTTGTTCTTAGAAGGGTTAGGCAAGTTTTTAAGCACACCACCAAACTTCAGTTCAGAAAGTACCAATCTTCAAAAATAGGTACAGGTTGAAAACGGTTGCTTTGCAATCAGTTAATATATCAGGAAGAGATATGGCTTGAGATGAAAGGTAGTCAGTGCCTGTGGCTTGTTGGTGTCAGAAGGGACTGCTGCTAAAATTGGAGTCCCAAAGGGCATTAGCCCATGTGGTTCAGAGGGAGAAAGATAGTTTATCACCTCAGGAATACAGATGTATTTGCTGAGAATAGTTACTGAGGGATTGGAACATGCCATAAAACCACTGTCTTTATTGCATCCACAAATTTTGCATCCAATAATGATTAAAGCCAAGAGGTAAATGTTTCAGCTCCTTGGGCCTCATTAATGGGAGTCTTTCCAGTGGCTTTAAAATGCTTTGAATTGTGTTCACATAGAGCACATTCATCTTGTAAGCTTTTGGACTAAACTTTTTTGGCTGTTGAATCATGGGTTCAGCTAGTGACCACCTGTGACTCTCGAGATCACTGTGATTATTAGCTTAGGCAAATGCACTTGCCTTCCACTCCTCCTTCCTGTCTCCATTTATCCTACCAGGGTATTCACCTGTTGTGTACTGTCTAAATCCTTGATTAGGAGGTCTCCGGGTCAGGGCTTGTCTTTGTGTCCTTTGTTAGATCTCTTCAGTATTAATCCCATTCACATTGGCAGTATATGAAAGGTGGATTCCGCACAAATTCTTATTAAGTACCCAATTAATAAGAGCAAGAGCGGGTTAAGAGCATAGCAAAGAGACAATGCTCCATTCAGATGCTGCATGAAATCTTGATGCTGATACTGTCATTCAAGTGAAGTCTGTCTAGGGCTGGGGAAGAATCCCATGATAGCACTAGGAAAGGATTATTAACAGAGCTGGACATTATTTATCTATCTGCTTATTTATTTATTTATAAATCAGTGTGTATATAATGAAACTAAAATTACAATGGATTCCTTTGTTTTCCACTATGCACCATTTATACAGATTTTATTTTAGAAATTCAGACACAGTTTGATCCTGGGGAAAAAAGAAAAATTGGCTTAAACATTATTCCCTGTCCCTGAGCATAATCTGAGGTTTCATTCTGTTTTACACCTTCTCCAGAAGCATACCACAACACAGAGACTTTTATGGTCATTTGGAGAAACAAGCATCCTCTCCTGGGATATCTCCATGTTTCTAAGGGTTCGGTTCCCACTCATCAGTTCCCCTGTGTCAAAGGATTAGCAAAGTTCAGACATCAGACCCAAAACTTGAGTGATGCAGAATACCTAAGAACATCAGTGATCTAGTGAATGGCACCGACTTAGTAAATGGTATCCCCGCCGCTGGAAGGGGCATTGGAACTAGATGATCTTTAGGATGCCTTCCAACTCAAACCATTCCATGATTCTATAACCAGGAGGAACCTTATGGCAGATAGGCACTGAATAAAAGTGAGTTGTATTAGTCTGAGAGATGATGTGAGAGCAAGATGACTCTTCGGGGTAAGTGACAACAGGGAATTGGCAAGGGCCAGCTGACCACAAGGGCAAGTAAGATGAAGGAAAAGGTTCTGGTATTTCTGGTTGAGATGAAACCCTGGCTTTGACCTGAAATGCCAAATTAAATAAGATACCAAGCTACAATTTTAGTTTTCAGAATAGATGGCTACAAATTTCTGGAAGGAGGGTCACATCTGAGGTAGGTCCAGGGGGTCCATACTGAGAGGTGCCAAGCTGTGAAACCTGGCTCCTTCCCCTTGCAGGGATCCAGGCTTCCTTCTTCCCTCGCTTCACATCTTCACACACACAAACATCAGAAAGCACAGGCACACATGGAGTGCCTTGAGTTCCTGACTCTACCATAGCAGTGCCTTCAAAAAATATTCCCACGGTGCACCTCCGGCTGTGGATGTGAGGTGATGAAGGCATGCCTCTGTGTGCTCCCAAAAGAGCTCCCAAAGATAACTGGGTGCTCGTTTGGCCATTCATTGCCCTATAGAGCAGCCTTTAGGCTGCTCTGAATGGTAACAGGTGCTTTCTGGCCCCATTGTGCTGTCCCAGCTGTCAGGGATTTCTGGGGACCAGTGAGTGAGATTGTGTAGGAGTTGCTTTAGTGGCTCTTTGCCATTCAGGAATTCTTTTGCGCCAAGGGAATCCTCCAACAGCTGTTTGGGCTGGCTTGGTGACAGCTTTGTGCTGCCGGAGCTGGGCAAAGCAGCCCCAGCTGGGCCAAGTATCTGGCTCCTTGCATGTAACTTGCTTATTTAGGCCTGTCGCCCTGTTTTGTAGGTAATCTCTGCTACTGTTGGTGAATGCAGCAAGCTGCTGAAGTTGGTGGCCTTTGCCAAAGAGCGAAATACCAACTGATGTAATTGGAATGTGAGATCTGCAACGCTTGAAAATTCTGCCAGACACTAGTTAAATGGAGATGGCATCTCATTAAAGGGAAGAATGGGGTCTCTGTGCATGTTTTCCGTCCTTAGACTGGGCAATGGATCTCCAGCAAGTTTCCTCTGCAAAAGACAAGCATTTGAAAGAGAGGATGGGGAAGAGCTGAATCTGTGGGTGCAATGCATAGGTTCAAACCTAATGTATTCAAGGATGTGACATCCAGGTGCAGCAAACGAAGACCTGGCTGACAGCTCCACATCCCTAATAAACAAAGATATGCTTTGGCCATGCCATACTTTTGGTTGTGCATGTGACCTGAATGCCTGTCCTCATCCCTTTGTGCTACAGCCTATTCAGTAGCCACGAGGAGCAAATCATAAGGCCAGCTAGCGACAGTGTCTCCATATCTACTGAGTCACGATTGGCAATGCACGCCTCGAGGATCAGCTGTTTGATTATCCAGAGAGCATGTGGCTTTACTCAGCTGCTGCAAGGAAAAAAAGCCAAGAAGGACAACTGACTGATTGTCAAGAAGTGTGGACAGTGAGGCAGGAGCGGGAATCCATGTGACTGGTTTCTGAGTATGGTCCTTCAGTACCCACTCAAAACAGAATGGGCCTGATGACCTGCATATGTAAAAATATTTGTCCTGATTCAAAAGAGAGTGGGACAACATATACTGTGAATGGAACAATGCATCCAAGCATTTGGAAATCCAAGATGTGCCTTGTAGCATAGTCATATGAAATGACATTATCTCCCCCAGTGCATTGCTGAGGGGTAATCAGGTCCCAACAAAGCTGTGAGGAAAATGAAAACAGCACAAAACAAACTCTTTGCTAATGAGTAAGCCCATTATTTATCTGCTGCTAAATATGTAAATACTGAAGCAGATTAAGCAACAGTAGCTTAAAAATAGGTATTTTTCTGTTCATTCATCTGTATTTTGTAGCCTAATGGATTAAATTGCAAAGCTGACAGACTGCTTTAGAGACGTTCCTTGTGGGACATTAAAAAGTCTTCACGCATAGCACTAGACAAAACAACCACATCACTGTCTTTGCTCCAAGTGAAAAATCAGCTTCTTTTGTCTGCTTTTTATATTCAGCACTACTAAAAGGTATGCTTTATTTTGGTAAGTAGACAAAGGAAGGATATGCAATAGAGTTAGACATCACCTAGAAATTACACTATTTGCCCTTATTTGAAATCCATCTCCCTCACTTCTGTTACAAACACAGTTATGGAATTATTTGGGCCAGATTCATCCACAAAAATAATGCCTTGAAGGGACCCTTCCAAGGTAGGGGCAGTAAATGTGATCCCAGGCTGCCCAGCTATTTCCTTCTGGACCTCAGTGAAGACACTGCCTGCAGATTGTGCCCCTGCCAGGCTGGATAGGCTAAGGCAGGGCCACCAAGTGGGTTTGTCCCAGGACAGCTTTCCAAAGCTTATCTAGAAAAGGTTGGAGCCCCATCACATCTCCAGGCTGTCTGATGGGGAGCACTGGGAGACACACAGTGTCCAGCCCTTGTGGACGGACCTGACTTTTTACAGATCCCCTGGAAAGCTCTTGGTTGTGAACTGCCCATCTCTCTTCTTTCTCCCATCCCAGCTGTGAGAGTTCACCACACTAGTTCCATGGTGGATGGGGGCCTGGGCTTGGATGATGGGCACACTCCAGATGCTCACTTGCCTGGGGCCTTTGGCATCCCCTTTTCCCGCTGTGGGGGAAGCCAGTGCCTGCATCCCGGGAGCCAAGCTGGGGTGCAGTTTCCCACAGGAGGCGAGAGAGGCTGGGTTTGGAGCCAGGGCTTGCAGCTATTCGAATGCAGCCCAGAGCCAGCGTGTGGAGGGGTTGGAGGGAGGGATGGACTCTCCCTGAGGCGATATCCTCCCTGCGAGGGACTCTCCAGGGTTTTTAAGCGTAGGCTGCAGAAATCTTTTGGATTCGTAGATACATGTTCCTCTTCTTTGAAACAAAACAATTGCCTCTTTTGTTTTTTTTTTTTTACTCCCTCCCTGGGCTACTTTAAAATCTTCTTCTCCCATGAAGACTTTATCCAAAGATAAAAGATTCCTCATTTTATTAAAAAGAGCCCTTCTGTGTATGAGCCAATGCACCAGATTCAAAATAAACCTGGAAAATATTGACAAAAATAATAATAATAAAAGAGAACCTGTATGGTTTGAGAAAACACTTTGTGAGCGAATTAAAACAGGAAAACAAGGAAGAGCTTTCCTAAAGTGGAGCCCTAAGGATCTCTTAGGGCAAAGCCTGAGCTTTGCTGAGCCAGCTCCTGCCCCTTCACTCCTGCTCCCACGCACAGAGTCCTCCCGGGTCTCCTGGCTCTTCCCTGTCACACAGAGTGACTCCTTTGCCACATGAATCTTCATGACAGACCCATCCCACTGCCCACACACCAGAAAATGTGACAGTCCTGTACCTGAAGCTTGGTGTGTATTCACCCTACTCCAAAATTCAAGCCCAGTACAGATTAGGAAGAACAGCTCTACACTTTTCTGAAAGTCTGTGTCATCACAACCTGCTACCACAGGACGAAGGCCAGCTATTTGTTATCTTTTCATGCCATGCTTTTTGTCAGCTTGAGCATGAGTAATGTCAGCTCACTGATATTTTTCACGCTTTAATAAAATGCAACCAACACTTTGAGAACAGCATGCATCTACATTTTTTTCCCCTCAGTCCCAATCACCTTAAAAGTCAGCAGTACCAAATGCTAGGCAGTTACTATGAGTGCCTTACAGTCACTGGTGATGATGGACCAGATAGGAGAGAGAGAGAATACTGTTTTCTCAACACCACTTTTATCTCATACTTTAAACCCCGATCAAAGAATTTCATACATATTTCTCTACATATTGCAACTTGTTGTAAGGGCTGGACTTGGATTGTCTTTTTAGTTAATTGCTACTTTATATTTTATTTAAAATACACCAGTTCTAAGAAGTTCTGCTAGGAGGTCATTGTCTCAGGTACTGCATAAATGTCAGCTATGTTTTCATTTTCTCCTTTATTTCCTTTTTTTTTTTTCCTCAGAATTTTCCTCCAGGCCATTCCCCCTTGAGGTTCAGAGTTGAACTTCTGTACCAGCTTCTTTACTTTCCAGCTTAGCATCCTACCAGCATCCATGATGTAGTTCCAAAATGCACACATTCCTTACAGCTGAGATAAGAATCATTGGGGTTTTCTATGAGTAGTTGCTCTACCTTTGGCCTCACATGAAAATGTTGCCCTTCATAGAAAATAAATTTGCAGTACGTTGATTCACAAATTCATCTTCCCTGTCCTTGTGGACTTAATTCTGTAATTGGATCCAGACACAGAAGCTACATGTACCCTGGTAAATTAAACATGGCCAGCAGTGTTCCCGGGCACTGGGGCCTGTTGGCATAAGAAAGGCACTGTCTGTGCTAGCAAACTGCCTAGTTAAAACTGCTCACATGGTAACCACTTACTGGAAATGGTCCCTGGACTGGCCTAAGTTCTGTGCCTGAGAAGGAAGTTAGAATGGGCAACTGCTCAGAGAAGCTGTGGCTGCCCAATCCCTGGAAGTGTTCAAGGCCAGGCTGGACAGGGCTTTGAGCAACCTGGTCTAGTGGAAGTTGTCCCTGCCACAGCAAAGGGGTCAAACTAGAAGATATGGTCCCTTCCAACCCAAACTATTCTATGATTCTATGAAATTCATGTCATGGATGTTCCAACAGTCTGCCAGTACAGGCACAGCCCAGCACCTGGGGATGCTACTGTCACACCTGAATTTACTGGCATAGCCATCACTGCCTGAGCCTCTTGCTACAGAGCCAGTGCTGTGGGAGCAGGACACAAGGACTGGCTCACTGCTTTATCTGGGTGAGTTGTAGAACTGTGGTGCAAACCACATTTGCTGTGTATGACAGCACACCACTCATGGTTCCTTTGCATGTGAAAGTGGATTTGTCTTAAGTACTGTAAGATACACCGTGAAGCTTAAGCCACTGCTAAATGACACATATTATCTGGGTGCATAGGTGGGTAAGGTAGGTAGATAGATAGATAGATAAGGATTCTTCATGCTTTGGCTCTTCTCTAATGTCTAATAGAGGAGATGAGGTGGAAGGGACTTCTCAGTCCTCACGGCAGAGCATGGACATAAAAATCCTTACACAAGGCCATCCATGAGTCCAGGTGCCCCAGGACCCTCTCTCAGGCCCTGCAGCAGGTTTGTAGAGTCCAAAGCAGGCCATGGTGCAGTAATACTCCTGTGGGCATAGCCTCCTCGCAGCTTTTGGTGATCAACTTCCTCAGCTTAGTAGACTCTAAAGGAATTTTCCATCATGAATGTTTCTGTTCTTTTTCTGAAACCAGTTATATTCTTGGCCTCCATATCACCCTGGCAAGGAGTTCCACCAGTCCATTAGATGTGGTATGAGGCAGTATTTCTTCTTGTTTGACTTTGCTGCTTGATCATTTCTTTACATGTGTCTCAGTTCTTCTATTGTAAGAACAGCTGTCTTTATTTACCTTTTCTGTGCCGTTTGGGATGTAAAACATTTTTTTTCTCAGATGTTGCCTTTCATCATCACTTTTTTCCCCCATAAGGTAGATTCCATTCTACTTGTTCAGTCTTTGCATAGAAGTTATTCCTCCATAAATATCACACCATATCCTGTCACAGTTACAGATCTACTCTAGTTCTGCTATGGGTTTTTGAGATGGGGGCACCAAACCATTTGAATGTACTTGAATTGAAGCAATGGCTTAACAATATTATCTTTTTTCCCCCCTATATTCTCTTTCCAATAATTACTAACATCCCATTTGCCTTTTTGATTGCTACTGAGCACTCACTGGTGGTGTAATAGTTTCATAGTACTGTCCCCAGTGACCCCAGTTTCACTTTCCTGATTGATAATTGGTAAATTAGAAGCCTTCATTACCTATGTAATATTCAGATTGTTTTTCTCTGAAGTGCATTACTTTGCACTTTTCAAAATTAAATTCCATTTTCTGCTTTATCATCCGGTCTTTCAGGAATGCCAGTCTCTTGTGCAACTCTTTGCTGCCAGCAGTAGTTTTGACAGGGAGAGGGCATACCAGATTCAGTGGAAACATCCAAAGCTGACTCTTTATGGCACCTTTGATTCCTCTCTTTAAAAAAAACAGTCAATTCACAGAGAAGCCCATCCATCTCTTTGCAGATTTTCTCCAACCTACATGCCATTGCTGTTGTCCAAACAGCAAAGTCTTGTCATGGACTTGCCATTCTTCTCCAATTGAGGTTGAACTAATGAATTAAATCTCTTATGCAAGTTGCTGGGAATAGTACTGAACCTCTCTATAAGTGACACACTGTGCTCCATTGGCCCCCTGCAGCAGTTTTCATCTCCACACATCAAAGTCCTTGCAAAGATGGGGGAGTATCAATGTCTCCAGGTGACAGCCAGGGAAACTGATACCCCTTTTAACAGTAACAGTATGCAGTGTTCTAGAGTGGCCTGAATGCTATTTGTTGAATAAATTAGTTAATGAGTAACAGCAATAGTTGCTAATTAACATACTCAATGAATATTTATGCTGGCATCTCGCCAGTTGTACATCTTATACAATGTGTCTTTCACTCTCACTTTCCCCTTATTTATTTCATACCATGAGCTCCCATCGGAAACGACCTATCCTGGCTCTGCCTCTCCAGCGTCTGTCACAAGGAAAGACCACTTCTTCTTCCCACCCTGCAACAGCCAATCACGATCAAATGTAGCCCTAAAAAAACATCCCCAGCCTCACTGTGTCTCTACTTCCCAATGCAGCAGTCAATCAACAGCTCCTCCACAGCACCCTTATGATTTACAAAGTCAAACTGTATGGGGGAAAGGGGACCCTAGCTCATGGAATGAGACAGAACTGACAAGTAGCCTGTGGGATTCAAGGTCACATATACACATTTCTCACCACTGTCAAAGACCAGTTTCAGTGCCTTCAAAATATAACTGTTCTGGGAAATTGAATGCTTCATAAAGAAAAACAATAGTTTAATTTTAGCCTAGAATCCAACCTGCAGCCTGCATAGCTCCAGGCCCATCACTGTACCCCACAGCCTGAACTAACTCCAGTGCTTGGAAGAGCCCCAAAAAGTGTGCATTACACTCAGTTCACTAATCCGGCATCTCAGCTCTGTACTCCCTGTAGTATGATGAGGCAAGAATTGGTGTCGGTAATTCAAGAAACGAGGGAGTCTGTTGGTGTCATCTCTCCTTTTGAGATGTCCAACACATCTTTGTTCCAGCGAAGAGCATCATACAGGCACAAAACCCAAAGCCTGATGGCTTGTATCCAATACTACCCTTAAGGAAGAAACTCTAGGCATTAAACCTGTTTTAATTTTGCGTAGTTGCTAAAAAGTTAAGTCTGACCTAAAACAGTGAAACAACTAATGCTGGTTGCGAAGAGTCACATAAAATCCCACTCTATGAGTGTCTGCAATCTCACTTTAGCCATTGATGAGATAGCAAATAAAAGTTTCATGATAACAAATGCAAACTCATGCTTACAGGGAGAAATACTCACTGGAATAATGTCTACATGGTAATGGACATTACATTAGTTATTTCCACTCAGGAAAGACATCCTGCAGTGTGGATAGTGCTGGTAAGTACATAACTCAGGGTCCAGTGGCATTCAGAAAGAAAACTGAACATCAGGATTAGGAAAGAAATGGAGAAAACAAAAAGACACCTGTTCTCATCCCTGTGTTGCTGTGTATACTGATGGTGTGTGCCCCTGCAGGCAGGACTGCTCACTGTACCCAGGAAAAACAGAGCAGGACCAGAAAGGTCCACAGGAGATCAACAGAGATGATCAAAGCTACAGAAAGCCTTCAAAATAAAGAAGCATCATATGGCTGGGGCTGCTCAGATGGAAAAGAGACCACTGGGACAGCAGATCAGAGAGGTGTGTGAAATCAGTAATGGCCTGGAGAATGTGATAAAAACATGTCTCATAGTATGAGGACTGGGGACACTTTACATGACTGTGTGTCAGGTTTAAAGCAAACTCACCCAACACATAAGCAAATTGTGACGCCCTTTGCCACAGAATGTCATGAAGGCCAAAAGTATAAATGGGTTCAAAAAGCAATTAGAAAATTCTGGAAAGAAAAGTCCATCAGAGGCTCCTAGACTGCAGAGTTGGAGACACTGCCCTGGCTCAGGAAGTCCCTAAACTCCAGATTGCCAGAAGCTGAAAGGATGAAGTGGAGGAAATATTGCAGTACTTGCCCTGCTCCTGTGCTCTTTTGCTGAGCATCCGCTACGGGCTGGTCAGAGACAGGATATGGTCTAGGTGACCCCTCAGCCTGACTCAGCACTGCTGTTCCTGCAGCCTGGCTCCTTTCCAGCTGGGCCAATTCACATGATGGCTGCTCAGAGGATGTATTTCTTCATGCCCTGCTGGCCTGTGTTATTTGGGTTATCCAGAAGACAGATTTGCCTCTGCCAGTGAGGACAGACCCTCACTGGGATCAAGGCAACTGGGCATAAGTTTTTGGACACAATGATCAGAGCTGAGAAACTTGGTATTACGAGGTCAGGGGTCTTAGTGGAGCTGAAAAAGAAAAGAAATGACAAAGACAAGAGCTAAAATGGGCCCTGGGCCTGCCATGACCAGACCAGCACTGGCTACATCACTCTGGCAGGACCTCGTTGGACTGTAGGAAACCACACTCAGACTCATTTCTTCTGAGACAGGCTCAATCTCAAACCAGTACCATATTGAGTGGGAATTCGGGCATGTAAGATGTTTTGGATCCATGCCATGCCCAGCACTGGAACAGTTTCTGCCAACTTAACACTCTACCAGGGCAGAGCAGCTCTGGGTTTTGCGCTGGAGTTCCTTGCTAAACAAAAGAGGGGGTGAATGTTGCTCCGGGCTCCTACCAGGCTCTTCTCTGAGCTTTCCTGGCCTTCTCACGGCACATACACAGAGCTGCAGGAGGTTCAGATAAGGCCTCATTCCAAAATGGAAAAAAAAGGTAAACCCAAAAAGCCAAACCACTTGAGCACCCAGGTAATGAGCAGCACCTGTGCACCTCAAGGCACACAGTGCTTCCCAGCCGAGCCCGCTGAGCTGCTCCACGTGCTGGAGATGATGCCCGCACTTCAGCATTTTGCAGTTTCAGGATGTAAAATAGTGCAGAAAAGCTCTCCTTTGCCTCTCTTTGCAGAGCTACAGCTTTTGTGAACACCATGCTGCAGATAAGCAGTTTCAGTGCATTGTAGCGGTGTGGCTTTTTGAATTCCTAAAAATCTCGGCACACAAGCTCTGTCTGTGATAAGCCTAATCTTCCCTTCTCATCATTATCATGCTGGAAATCATGCTGGAGGCCTCTGTAATCTGACTTCATTTTGAATTAACCATAATTGTGAGAACTTGCTTTCTGCATGCGTGTTTGGGCAGAGATTGTTTGCCAATGACTTTATACAATTATTTTACTCCCAGAAGTATGCCAGAATTAATTTCTTTTCCTTGTTTTAAAAAGTAAAAAAGAATTATCCCAGAGGAAAAATAAAAGAAGAGAAAGTCCCTCTTGTATGGCATGACTCCGAAGTGCACAGTAATGGCCTTGATGGCACAAAGTATGAAGTTAGAGATACTGAATAACCAGACCCCACCACTCAGCGTGGGGTGCGCTGCTTCAGTGCACATTGCTGTGACAGCTGAAGTCCCAGCACACCAGCTCTCAGTGGGGGACATGTGCAGTGACTTTCCTTGCAGAAGTATCATCACCTTTGTTACTCTCTAATTAATACAGATACAGTGTTCTATTTAGACATTCTTTTCTTTTTGTTCTACACCTACCAATATCCACTCTGTCTGTTCACTCATAACTTTTTCCTTTACAGACTGTCAGGAGTTTCCCTTACCTCTAGAGACTGATCCCACTCCTTTTAAGCCAACACAAGACCTTACAGGAGGGGTGGGCCAGAGGCAGGGGCTTGGGATGGGAGCTGCAGAGGGAGCTCTGCACTGCACAGGGTGTGGAGCCTGGGCATGGGATAGCAGCTCAAAGAGCCAGGCAGGAGCTACAGGGCTCAAAGAGCAGCGCCAATATTTGCAGCTGCAAAGCAGACCTGATGCTAATCCCTGCCCATTTAGATCCCAGTCTGATACGAGAAAAGAAATTTTCATAGTCTTTCCATTAAACACCTTATCAGTGATGTTAAAGCATCTGGAGTGACTGAGTGCTAAGGAGGAGACACTCATCATGAGACACTTATAAAGAGGAACACCTAAGAACATGAAACCAAAGATATTATTATGGCTAATGAAACAAAGGCATTTGATTAATTACTGACATCGCAGAACTACATTTTTAAAAGTGATTACTATAACTAGAGATGTTGAATGTGATAAGATGCACTAAACAACATATAGTAGGGCAGGAGAAGATTTATGGGATTCCCCTGCACCTTGGCTGAAACAAAGTTCATCAAATCCCAGGAGTTCACAGGAAGAGAGTTGAAGAGCTGAGTCTTCTCCAAGCCCCTAGAGAGTCACATAACTAAGGGGGACAGTCAGTGATACAGTCACCTAGGAGGAGAAGGCAGCAAAGCTGCTGTGCTGATGGCCTGTTCCCAGTACAGTGGATGGAGTGGTTTGGCCCTGCCCAGAATGGCCAGGGAATTGTCTAGTTGGTGCCACATGGGGCAATTGTGGTGCTCAGGCTTTGATGTGCTACTTAATCCTGGCAGCCCTCATGGAGTGGTGTGGAGGTGGCAGGGCTTTCTGCCATGGAGGGGTAAAACTCAGTTTTCCTGAAGGGCTTCACCACAGGAAAAATTCCACAGACATGAACCTAGCAGTCTGCTGGTGCTTTCAACAGTCCTGGCCATGGCAGAGTGCTATGGCCTCTCTCTCCCTTTACTTTGCATTCCAGCACTTGGCCCTGGACAGTTTCCTTGGGGAGTGCAATTATAGCCGAGCCTCATTCGCTGCAGGGAAGAGAATGCATTCCACCTCCATTTGCTGCTGCAGCCCCAAGGAGATGGGGACAAACCACCCAGGGAGGGGAAGCCCTCTGAAGATGGACTCTTGTAGCCTCCTGCTTCTAGATCAGGATGTCTCCAAAAGCTGAGGACTGTTACGTGCAATATAAGTGCTGGGAAGTGGGTAATTTTTCATCAACACCCTATACAATACCACTCCTGGGTCAGATTAGGCACTGGTGGCTAGCAGAGCAGGCTGGAGACTATCAGCTATCTGCTGCCCTGCTATTATCCTCTTCCACAGACACCAGTTCCTGGCTTCTGTCAGAGAGCACCAACACATAGCCAAAACTCAGGTTACACATTGCATGTTAATTTGTAAGCTAATTTTGCTCCCTTGGCTCTGTTCGTGCCCTGGCTCTGAGTTCCTGCTCACAGTTAGAACTAGCCATGCATATTTAGACAGTGACGGTAAGGAGGGAGAGCTCAGGACAGGCAGGCAGTCGAGTCTTTAACATTTCCACCTACATTCAAGTTGAGGACCTTACCTAGAAACACTGCTCCTCTCTGCATTCTGCATGGAAATATGGCTGTATTGATTACAGGGGTGCAAACAAAGCGTTTCTGAAAATGGCAAACAAATTGTGATCACAGAAAGAAAAACAAGTTACATTAAAAAAAAATTAAAAATTCAGATATAAGAAGGCAAGTTGCAACAGTGAACACCAGGGATTTGTCCAAGGGCCAAGAACTAACCCAGTGTTCCTAGGTGCTCTTGGACAACTGTAATGTAAAGGTTTGGAGCCAGATTCTCTGTCAGGGTAAGCAAACAATGAAGTAAATTGCACTAATCTGATTTATAGCAACAGAGACTCTCTGCCATTAAAAGCACAGATCCCTCCAGAAGAGCAAGGGGCATCTTTGATGAGTTGCTGCACGACAGCAACTCCTTATGCACTGGAGAAATATCTCAATGATTTCACTGGCAGACACAGGCCCGAAGGGGTGTTTCAAAAGGTGAAAAAAGTAACAATATCCTTAAGCTACCTATAACAATTGCTAATTTCCAGCTACCTTTTTTTTTTAATCATCGAGACTGGGGTATGTTGACACTCCTCTATCATTGCTATTAATCAGATTTGGCTATGTCTGTGTAACTACCACCTTCATATGCCCCATGGCATTTTTTTTGCATTTGTATGACAGCTCCATAACCTTAACTTTGTTGCCCTGCACTGACACCGAGTGTAATGCAATACTTTCAGATAAAGGTGCTAATAAAACCCGCCTGCAGATGCCCCAAACACAGCGGTGCGGGACGGAGATCACGGCTCCTGCCCTTGCCAGCAGAGGTCACTGCAGAATGGATGTGTGAACACTCACCCGGAAACCATTTTAAGTCAAATACCCAAAAAGAGTTTCCCTCTTCTCAGATAATTCACACACAGTTTAAAAAAAAAAAAAAAATAAAAAAAATTTAGACTTGAGGAGATTTGATCCAAAGAGAGCTAAAGTCTCCAGGTAGCACAGGGGACCTCTCTAGAGCTCAAGTGACCAGACATGAGATTTTTCTAACACCCTCTTCTCCCCATAGGCCAGATCACACTGGGTTTAGGTGAGGGCACCCACTATAACCAAAAATCATACATTCTCTGAAAATAGCAATACATTCTAATATAATTACTAGCAGATTGGCTACAGTTGATAGCAGATCTATTGTGTGAAAGAAAAAGGAGGTTATTTCTTTTACTTATTCTTGTGCTTTATCTCAGTTGCAGGGGCACTGATGTTGAATGCTGTAATCTCAGAGAGATTTAATTCTGATTACCCAGTATGGAAACATTTCTCCCATTCATCTCTCTGGGGTATATAAACACTCTGTGAATGTGGACCATATGGATTTCCCAGTGTACCCAGGGTCACAGGGGGGTTGTCTGAGTAAGGACTAAAGAGGGCTTGGCACGGAAAATCAATTCTGTCGTACATTCACTTTCGCTATGGGAGCTTTCACGATGGTCATCTGACCTGCTGTATAAACTTGACATAAAATCATCTCCTATGAGCTCTTCCCCATCTTCAGATGTAACAGAGATTTCAGGAAGTCATCGACCCTTGATTTAAAAGAGAATCTGAGAATCCAACTTTACTCTAGTAAGTAGTGGTTAATTACCTTCATCTTTTTTAGTTGCCTTCAGTTCTGGATGCATCTAGCATCAACAACCAACCACTAGATTTTATTATGGGTTTATTTTCTGCTTGGAACATCTGTTGTATATTCCCCATGCTCATACTTGTAGACCACAAGCAAGTCACCCCTCAGCCTTCCTTCAAACAAAAAAAATTCCACCGACTTCTCAGTCTCCTACCATAAAGTTTTCCAGATTTCAGACTGCTCATGTACCTTTCCAACCTGGCAATGCCTTTTTTTGAAGTGTGGACTTGAAAACAGGACAGAGCGTTCCTGTGGTTGCCCCGTGCTGTTGTGCACAGAAATAAATCCAGGTCATGGCTCCTCCTGTGCCTGTTCAGGACATTCTGCACAGCAGCATCACATGAGGAGATGACATCCACCTGGTTACGTCCTGCCACCCCAACATCCTTACAGCTCCCCTACAGCACAAGGAATGGAGTCCTCTTCTTTTCCAAGGGATCTTCGACTCCCCACCAGCTCCATACACTGACTGTAATGAAAGGCCAGCCCTGAGCTCAGGGAAGAAAATGGCTCCCCTGATCCTTGGTCCATTTGGCTTAGGACCAATCCCAGGTTTAAGTTAAAGCCTCAAGGGAGACTCCCCAGCTGCAGCAGCACAAAAAGGATGGAGCTGGGAGCAAGGGTGGAGCCTGCATTCCTCAATCTAAAAGGAGACTTTTAGTCTATTCCTCGCCTCCCTTTCTTTGAAATGTCTCTCAAGAGATGGTTAGAGAACAAAGCAAGAAATGAATAAAACACACATTATCAGTACTTTGCATGAGTCCTGCAGGGAAAGGTGGCAAGCTCCCTCCTTTTCTCCTCCCCTTCTTGTTCCTCTCTTGCCACAGTGACTCTCCCAGCCCTGGCTGGTTTGGCATCCTCCTTGTGATTCTTTGTAGATCTCCCCTTAAAGCCACCAGAGATCCCAACTCCCTTCTCAGAGGGCCTCACTGCTTTGTTGCTGCTTATTAGCATCCCAGTTTAAAATGCCTCAATTGGAATGACATAAATGGCAGCAGCAGAGGACAACACGCAAGAATGGGGACAAAATGCTGCACAATGGTAAATGAAAAGCCATAAATGTTGGGGGTGGTTCACAGCACTGACTCATTCTGGAGCAAAGCAGAGCCCTATCACTCACTGCCATCAGGAAAACCTGGAAGGACTAATGTTGCATCCTAGAACGATGACATTTTTAAAATTAATATATTCTTTCTTTTCTGTCTCTTGAAGCATACTTTTGAAAACTACATTGTCCATTACTGCACTATACTCCCTTTTCTTTTTCTTTTCATAGGATTTTAATGGAAATTACTTCCTTCCCAACCCACAGAGCTTTACAGACAGTTTCTCCAAGTGTTATACCATTACTGCCATTCCGCAGAAAACCAAGCCTTACACTTTGTACAAATTGGTCAGTTTTTTCTATAGGCCAGAAAATACTTTTAATGCATTATTTTATTAGCTGTTGGGGGGGTTGTGCCTTTTCCAAACAAGTTCTGCAGAAGATGAACATTTTCTAGTCTGGAATATGTCAGCATAGCTCCATGAATGGTGTAAAGCCAAATTTAAATAATGCCATTGGTGTTAATTTGCATCATTGCTTAGTATCATCCCAGAAAAGTTGGATAGGGATGGATTGTCAATTGTCTTTTGCTGTACATGAACTGGGTTCAAAACAAGAAGTGGTAATTTTGCATGCAATAGATAGTAGATCTATGGAATTGCTTGCCAAAGGATGTTATAGATGATAAAAATTTATAACGGTTCAACCAGTGACTGGACAAATTCACAGTACAGAAACACACTGAGGTTACTAAACAGGCAAACCACACCTTGCTCAAGGAGTCCCTGACCTGAGAACAGCTGGATGCTGGAAGGGGAATGTATCTTAGAAGTTTGCTTGTTCCTTACTCTTCCCAAGACATCTGCTTATGATTACAGTCAAAAACTGGATGCCAGGCTGTAAGGATGCTGATGTGACCTGGTATGGCTGCTGTTCTGGTTTTATGCTTGTGTGATAGAGACGATGATAAGGAGGCTGTAGTCCATAGAACCGTAGAATGGTTTGGGTCAGAAAAGACCTCAAGGATCATTTAGTTTCAGCCCCCCTGCCATGGGCACAGACACCTTCCACTAGACCAGGTTGCTCAAACGCATTTCCTGAAGAGAAAAAATGACTTAGGTATTTCTGTTTATTTCTACCATTACAGTGTGCTTTGGATTATGCATGGCATTCAAGAAGCTTAATGGCAATATTACCTATATTTTCTGTGGATAAGTTCAGTCTTCTTTATTCATATTCTCACAAGAAATTCAGCACAGTAAAAAACAAAAACAAAACCAAAAGCAAAAACAAAAACAAAGGGAAAGAAAATTAAAAACAAAGAAATCAAGTACACGTGTTATTTTGACCCAAAACAAGTCCATGACAGCTTAGTACACACAGACATTTCAACAGGCATGTTGATTTTATAATCCCTTTTTTGGCATCAGCATAAGTGATGAAAGGTAGCCATGTGTCCAGATAACTCCATATGAGTGATTAGAAAACCTGGTCATTTTTCCCATGGCACAGGCCCCTACCTGCCTTTTTAAAGACAGCCTTCATCCCAGATGCTTGATGAATGCCAGCTTGTTGCAGTATTATCAGTAATGTCATATACCTGTGAACAAGCAGCCCAGCATTGCAAGAAGCAAGTGCCAGGGAAGAGGAAAAGCAGACCCTAAAAGCCTAAATACTCCAGATGGGCAGGCTGTCCCCAGGGAATAACTCTCCTCTTGTTTCTATCAGCAAGCAGAGGGAAACATTTAAAAGAAACAGGCCTTGTTTGCATTAATATTTAGAGTGTTTTGCCCAAAATGTAGCTAAATAATGAATCTGAAGGTACTAAACACTGTTGTGTGAAGCTGGAGCTTAGACCAAACAGCGGAAGAGAGGTGGCAGGAAGGCATCTTGAGGAAGCAGAGACTCTACTTGGCCCTGTGTGCCCTCAAGGTCTTTCTGAAGGACTCCACAGAGATCAGACTGCAAGACCATGATGAACCTGACATCAGCCTCAGGAGGAAACATTGGTGCCAAATTATTGGCCACTGGAGAGCTTTCAGTAAAGCAGCAAAGGACTGCAATGAGCTGAGAAAATCCAGTGAGGGCTTCTCTATCGGGCAATCCAGAATCACCTTGGCTGAATTATCCTGTGAAAGCAGGAAAGCATCGCTTCCCTGAAGGATGGAGTTCATTTGGACTTCCCTAATGATGGTCAAGAGGACAGTGAGGGAGGGACAGACACTAAATGAACACTACTGTATGAAATATTCAAACTACAGGTGGAAAACTGAGCTCAAAAACTACTGCCAAGATGCTGCTGGGGGTGGGAAACAGTGAATCTTATTTAGAAGCCCTAGATTAGATCTAGATGCAGACACAGATATTGTTGGTTTATTAATGCGCCTGTTCTCGAGCTGGGTGGCAAGTCCCCCAAGGGGGGCTGGAGTGCATAGGGTTGAATAGTTTATTTCTGCGAGGGAGAAAGCAAGTCTGAAGCAAATGCCCTGCATGGTTTCCCTCTGTGTTTCTGCTTGGATCAGCCAGAGTTGTTTTTCCAGTATGCCAAGACCCACAGGCCACATCCGATGTCCACGTGGAGCCCCCGCCTCTGCATCGCTTGTCCTTCCCTGGCCAGGGATATGCCCGGCTGCTCTCACCATGGCCTTGGCATTGGCCTGGCTGCATTCCCAACCTTGCACCAAGCAATCCACAGCTATTCCTCCTACTCTCCCAAGTTAGGATATTTTCCCTGGAGACTGCTGTCTGACTGTCAGTTTTTCTGAGTTGGGGCTCTGCCAGCTTTGCATTTCCTTTTCTTTCCTCATACACTAACTTAAGCTTTGTCTGTGGGAAGCTTTCTCCCTCATAACAGCACCTGGTGAAGATCCTGGTTTTCCTGGGCTTCCAGGCTAGGGTTCAGGCTGGTGTGCCATCACACCTGATGAAATCACTGGGCACATAAACCTACCTCTGCTGCTGCCAGTGGCAGCTGACAGAGGGGTTGTAATATCATGGTATACCACAGGAATTTATAACAAAAGAATAATGTATAAAAACTGACCAAAGATCGAGGTTCTATGTCTGATGCACAGGTGGCCCCACTGCCCAGACAGGTGGTCCACACTGATCAGCAATCCTGACTGTCTCGATTCACTGCCACCTATTTTATTTCTGTTCACACAAGTATTTGAGTTCACTGCTTTGATGCCAGAGGTTGGTCCTGGCTCTGGCTCAGGAAGATGTGCTGCCACAGCCATCTGTGTCCAGGGTAGAGGCAGACAGCTTGTCCTCTCCACCTGGGCACTTCAGCCCTGAATGAGGTGCATGGACACCCACCTGCCTTAGTCATTGGTCAAATTTAGTCATTTAGTCAAATTTTCCTTCTGTTCCCAGGTCATCTGGGAGCAGTGTCAGTGCAGAAAAGGTGTGAGGGTGGGTTAGAAGGAAGATTTTTGGTTTGCAGTGACTGGATGATGGCTGAGGTCCTGTCAGAGCCCATGGGCCTTCTCTCAAAGCCAAATGATTGTGCAGGAGGTGCCACTAGGATTATCTGATGGAAAACTGAGGCCAGAGGTGAGTTTAGTGACTAGAGCAGTTCACCAGGGGCACATTACTGGAAGTGCATAAGTCATATAATAAGAAAGATTACCCAACAATGGGTGAAAGGGAGGAAGATATGCTGCCTTAACCTTTCCTGAGGATCGCCACAGGTTTGATTCACGAGTATAGGTTGGAAGAAGGCTTTTAATTTTGTGATGAGAAATGCACAGATTGTATTTGATGCTGGAGAACTTACCATTGGAGTGCTGGTGATATTCCATCAACAACCTCTATCGACAGAGCCTGACATGGCTTCACAAAGAGCTGAATTTCATTCTAAACAGGTATGTTTGTATTGGAAAGGTGTCTGTAAAGCTGAATGTGGTGCAAGTATGCTTTTGGTGGTGAATTTTCTGGCAGAGTCCTTGGCATGCAGCAAAGTTACTCGTCCAGCCCTGTCATTCATGCTGGGCCTGAATCACCAGCGTGTTGCTGCAGCTTTGTGCTGGTCCCATTCCAGAAAAATGAGTGAGAGGCTCCAGAGAGTTCCTGAGCCATGCCGTGTCCTGCCTGTATGGTAAAGTCAGTGGCAAAGCTGTCTGCCAGCAGCTGGGTTTGTGCAGGAATGTCACTCCAGGCACCTCCTCCTAGTGTCACTTGCCATCTGCCTGCCTGGGCCTCATTTTCTCTGCTGGTCCTGCACCAGGCTGGGTGAGCAATGAAAATCCAGTGAAAAAGATAAATGGCTACTGTGCCTCCTGCAAACAGTGAGAACTGTGTCCCAATTCTGCTGCAGAGTGGTGATGACAGGGAGACTACAGTGGAAATCGAGGAGAAGCACAGAACACTGATGAGGTTTGCATCTGATCTGTGCTCAAGGTGAGTAGAGCCCTGCCTTACTGGAGGAAAGTGTGAAGTGGTGTAGAATCAGAGGTGTGCCTTGTACATACACACAAAGAAACATTTTGAATCTGAGACCCTCAAGAAAGGCTTGAAATAATGGGATTTAGTTCTCACCACTGCCACAGTCTCATGTGTCCCCAATGTTATTTATCTGTGTTTTAGTTCCTTCCCTGTGGAATGGTGAAATCTTCCTTGTCCTGCCCTTTGCTGCTCCTGCCTATTGAAACTGCAGGTTGTTTAGGCTCAGTGTAGTTTCCTACAAGGTGCAGGTACAGTGCATATTCCATACAGCCAGGAATAAAAATGAAAACTTAGGACTCCGATAAAACTGACAAGTCCTGATAAGGGACGTGCTCACCCTGCAGGATGTGTCAACCAAGTGGCTGCATATGTGGTCAGCACTTTGCGAGGCATTAATCTGATGGTTCCTCATGCCCTCAGTCTCTTTGACTCCGTGTGCTGCCAGACATCCATGGCTACAGCAAGTCTCCCTAAGCACTGGCTGCTGGCAAATACACAATCAGTCACCAGCCACTTTTGAAGTGTGCCAGACACATAGTGGAATATGTGCTCCTCTCAACCCATCTGCACAACAGGCTACAGATGCCAGCTGCTTTTCTTGGAGTGACATGGGCGAGAGAGAAAGAAGGGAAAAGGAGAAAACAGAGTGATTGAAAACCATATTCTCCATGCTTCTTTTAACCCATTTCCCTCTTGCCTACCTACTACTGTCTTGCTGTTGCCCCAGTTTTTCTGTCCTTTTCATTTTCCCCAGTGACTAGCTAGGCCGTCATAGAGTTAATGTGGTTTTAGTTCCATGACAATAACATATGAGATGTTTTAAAGCGTCTCCACGCTGGTCTTTCAAAATACAGGACTTTGATTCAATGTGTCCCCTACTTCATGGCTTAGATCATTTGAATACACTGACAAGAGCAGCCCGTTCTGAGAAGCCCTCAGTGCAACTCACTCATCCTTCTCAGGGAAAACTGATACTGCAGCTTTCTTTGGGAATATTCCCAATTTTAAAAAGGACAAGATAGAAAAGAACACTGTGGATAATAAGCTAAACCTTGTTATCCCTTATACTTTCCTGACACTACTCTGACTTCACTGACCATGATGACAGTACTCCTGGTTGATGCTGGCCAGCAGCAGTTCAGATGGAATTTGGGTAGGCTGAGATGACATGCAGCTGGTATACAGCAGGTCCGTGTGAAAACGTGAATGTGTGAGTCCTGAGGCGTGTTGGTACAGCAAACTGTGGGGAGCAAGGCCACTAGGTAAGTAGCTGGTCACCATGTTGCAACACTAGTAACAGGGTGATCATTTCTCCATGATTTTTCTGCAGGATCATACATACTGTGTGTCAATATTTTAGGAAGAAAATTTACTTAATGTTTTTATCCTGCCAGTGCAAATCCTCTTTTAAAAGATGTACTTGGGTATGATTTTGCACATGAAGGCACATGAGCATGGCTGAATCACCTGAATGAATTCCAGTTCAATAGGTTTGAACTAGTAACACAAAACAGAGTGCATTGCAACACTTGGATATAGGGAAAAAAAGGAAAGAGATTCTCATTGTGTGCAACTTTTCCTCTTGAAAACAAAATGAATGAAAGCAAGCATTCCATGTGCCTTCAGAAGAAAGGTGTTTGATGAACATAAGTCATTCTGGGAGTTTGTGTTACTTTAGAGCATAACTTTTTGTGAAATTCTTAGTTCCATCAGTATCTTCCACATCAAGCTCCCCAGCTTATCTGGGAGCCCTGCAGACCCTTCCTGCATGTGTAATGAATAAATAAAGATTGTGAACAGCAGAAGCCACGTTTCTTCTGAGCAAAGTCTGTCTGCACAGACACACCATATGAATGAAACCATTTTCAATTCACAACTCTTATTAATTTGGTGACAGAGGGGGAGAACTCAAGACTGGTGGGTACAATGAGCTAATTGGATAAAAGGCATGTGAAAACACCCTACCTATAAGGTACCTTGTTAGCATATGCAAATGAGATAATTATACAGGCTGACAGCAGTTAGGCACAGTAATACATAGTCCATGTGAACTGTCCACAAATACTTTTGAGATCCAGAAATGAAAGTAAATTCTTTAAACATCCTAATTGGTTGCCAAAAGGAAATTCATTCCAGCTAGAACTTTATTCAGTGTAAAGTAACGTAACTCATTTGATCGCAATGAAGATCAAAAAAAAACACAACCATATCCAGACAATCTTGGATTAGAATGCATTGTTTGTATATATTTACTACATTAAGTTATTATGCAAAAACAATCTAAATGAGATGAAAGCTCTGTGAAATCATTCATTACTATTTCTCATGTCTTATTAGTGAGTTGAACACTGTTCTTGCAAGGAGACACCAGGTTTTCTTAAATCTGGGTTTGCATGCGGGATTTCTAAGAGCCAAATGGATAGTCAGATGTTTCTCATTCCCTCAATTGCACCCAGTGATTCTGCACTTCAAATCTAGGCCAGCCTCTCACCTTTCAAACTATTAAGGTACCTCAGAGACATTTTCTAGGGAATTATTCAGGTAGACAACATTTTTTCTACTTGATTTGCTATGAAATGACAAGCACTGTTAAACCAAAGGTTAATCATTGATTAAGTTTAATGACACTAAAAGAAACAGGTCATGTGAGAAAGCAATTGCACTTTCATTTTTGCTGTCACAGGTCATTTATAGCTTTTGATTCAAATTCCACCCCACGCAAAGAGTTGCTAACAACATCCTACTTCAAATTCTAATGTACTACAACTGCAGAGCAAGCATGTGAGCTGGCAGTAATCAGGTCATTTGTAAAGCATACACAGATTCTTTCATTCATCCTGGCCATTAAACTGTTTGAAAAGATTATTTTATTGTTCTGCACTAAGAGGCAGGGCTTTTGACAACTTGTTTTACAGAGAAGTGACCCATTTTATTTGTATGCGAGACTGTTCTGCCATTTTTGTGCACCTTATTCTCATCATCACCTGAAGCTTTTCCCCATTTGGTACAGACTCAAAAGAAAAAGCAACAACAAAAAAGGAAACCAGCTTGAAAATGGATAGTTTATTTTCTCTGTGCCCCAAAATATATGAGGAGCTGAAAAGTCAACTCCAAGACTATGATTCTTTCAGGGGTGGTTACACCAGCAGGGAGCTTCTCAGAGCAGTAACAGGGATTGCTTCTGATCCCATCCTCCTTTATACCCTAGCATATCCATTTGGTTCCAGGACATGACTCTTCCTTTACACCAGCATCAAACAGATCAGAATCAAATTTTCCACCTGCTGAGGGACAGTTAATGGCCATTGTTAATCCAATATACATCTATGCTTTGGCCTACTAGCCAAAATAATTAGCCCTCTAACAAAGAAAGGACCCTTTAAAAACTTAGACATGGGCAGGAAATAAGCAATAGAAGCAGACTGTGAGGCTTATAAGGCTATATAAAACCTCTGTAAGCTTTCTGTTCTTCCTTTTCATCCATGTAATATATATATAAAAAAGGGCCTACTGGTCTAAGCTTTGTGGCACTCACATGAGGACTCACGTATCTTATGCACAAATGTCAAAGAATTTTCAAAACTGACCTTGTTTGAAAGAAAAAGAAACATAAAGACAGTGGTATTGGCTTGACCTAAAAAGTCAGGGTCTCTGTTACAACGAGCACTTAGAGGCAAAGGGGAACTGTCCTTACAAAACAACTAACGATGGGACAAAAGAGATGAGATTTATGACATTTATTTGTGGAGTGTACATGAAATCAGGGGTGAGTCTGGCTCTTGGGAACTAGACTGTTGCCAGATGCAAAGCTGCAGAGAACAGTTTGTATCTGAAACATAGCACTGAATCTTCACGCAATGGGCAAACCACTCAACGTGTGATTTGATGAAAACGGGCTGTTGTTATAGAACAACTCCGGAGTATCACCAGAGCTCATATCAAAAATTTGGCTTTAAAATGGTAGTAGAACTGATACAACAAAAGGAATGCCTTGAAGCATTAAAATATTTCTCCCTTCAAAGAATGCAGAGAGCATTGTTCAAATCTATAAAACACGAGGAGAGTGCTCATTCTGCAATATCGACATGATCTTTTTCACTTTAAATCTAATTCAGGAATGATCATAAAAAGTCAGCATTAAAAGTTCTCATTTTCAGTTCAGCAGAGTTGGACCATTGCCATGGGCTTTTTGAAGAGTCACTCCACATCCACATCTATTTTCACCCTTTCAACCCAATTCTACATTGTTACTGCTGAGTGGTGGAGCTGCCTTTGAAAACATACAAAGCAGGTGATTTTCAATTGTGTAAAGCTGTGTTTGACTTTAGGCATTTGAGTTCATGGGAATAGCCTTTCAAAGTGCCTGGTCCAAAGCTTACTGAAGTCAATGGAAAATCTCCAGGTGACTTCACTGGGCATTGGATATGGTCCAAACTGTGGAGCCTCGAAGTCTGGAAGTCTCAACTGGGCTTGAAGTTAGCCCTGATTGTTCAAAAAGAGAATAAGAATTTTGCAAGGTCAACCTCAATACATGCTGTGTCCTATTTTGCAATGATGTGAGAGTCTCCTCCAAGGCTGCAGGCATTCAGCACCTTGCAAAATGACCTCCCATCTTAGGATAAACCTTCTCACAAAAGGCAGTGCAGTAGATATGCAGTGGATTCATTACATTATCTCAATCTGTCTCTGCCGAAATTCGTCCATCTGTGCAATCTAGTCATCTTTAGCCACAAGTTGTGGTTGCAACTCACCTGCTCAGCTCAGAAAGCCACATGGAAATCCACTTCTAGGAGACTATTTCCTCCAGGGATCAGCTAGGAAAAATAAAGAAATTAAAAAACCAACAAATATGAAAATTTAAATTATAAGTGTGATCTGATCTCCAAACCAATTCTTTACCCATAAAGTTCCCACCCAAGGAACCAGTTACATGCATGCTTCAATAAACTATATTGTTTAAAGAAACTGTAAATGTCACACAGCTAAAAGAGAGATGCAGCTAGATTTAGTTACACAATTGACTAATAACTCAGTCAACATTTTTCTTACCCTAGGTAGTAGTTATCAGCTTAGACAGCTGTTACAGTCTTTCACTGTAATACTTAAAAGGCAAACCACCAAATTCAATACCATATTGTTTGTGTAGTCGTGTTTGTTTAAAGGTAAATCACTCATAAAAGTGTAATTTCCTGCTGATACATAATGGCGGATAGCGGCAGGAAGCCAGGCCGAGCAGACAGACCCTGAGATATGCAGTGCTAAACCACCAGCAGTAGCTACCCCAGCTCTAAAATGATTTTGTTTTTACACACAGTCACACTGAAATTAGCACCAGCATATTAGGCCTTCTTGCAGACGCCTCTTTTCTCTTTGTGCAACAGCACAAGATAAGAAAAAGTGCTACAGTCGACACAATGAAGTCATGTTCCTCCAAATAAAGATTCCTTTCCTGCCGGGGAGATCCTGCTGGGCAGAATTCCCTCCCCAGTCTGTTTTTCTTACTGATTTGTTACAGAATCATGCTTATATTTTGGGATTCCTTCTGCTTGCTTTCAGCTGACACACTACCTCATAGGATTTTGTAATTTTTGGAACTGCTAATTGGAGCTCCCAAATTCACACAGTTTTGTTCTCTGGTTTCAGAGTCAGTGGCACAGACAGAGAACAACTGCTGTTGGCTTTGGGAGAGCTGCTCCAGATTCATTACAACAGTATACCCAAAACCCCAATTATCTTGCCAGCATGTACTAACTCTTCACCCAATGGACCCTCAACCTGTATAGAGTCTGGCAGTACAAAAGCAATGAGGATGCTCCCAGGGATTAAGGCTGAGCCACTGACACTGTATCAATCATAGGATGAAACATGCCCCAAGAGGAATTACCTATTGTTTCCATCTTGGTCCTTAGAGCTGAATGTTTTTTGCCCATCTTCACCTGTCTAAATCTCAGGTTGATGAGTCTAAGCCAGCTCACTACACAAATAAATTCTAATCAGTGAAAAGAGAGGCAGAAGGCAATTCATGCTGTGCACTCTGCGTACCTTTTTTGGGCAGAATGAATCAGCATCCATCTCTCAGATAGTCCCTAGTGCCCAGGGCAGGTGGATATGTATTTCACTTTCCTGCATTTCTCTAAAGAGATTTCCTGGCATGCCATCACTATGCTTTGATGGCCTGATGCCAGAGCACTCCCCATGTGCCATAAGAATGCACTGGATAAAATCTTACAGCCTGTAGCTCAAGCCCACGCAGAGCAGGGAGGAAAGGACTCTCACTGCATCTCTTGTCCTCCTCTGCCAAAGCCTAATTGCTCAGCCAGATTAGGAGGGAAAGAACAACTTGTGTCCTCTGCTCTATCTTACCTGTTTGCACCTGAAAAGCTGGACCCAGACAGACTGGATCTAAGCCACAGTGTTCAGAGGAGGTTTTGACAGAGTGAGGATGTTGACCCTCATTTGGTAGGAAGGGCTGTTGCTGTGGGATTTGAACTGGGATTGTCTTGTTCTTTTGGACAGGAGAGACTTCTGATGTGTGTATACACAGATATTTTTACAGAATTCCTTTTAGCAGTCATAAAAAGGAAATAGGAGTTCTGCATGGATTACAGAAAAGTGAATTACTATGCTAAATTTAAATTCATAAAACATTAATAGAAGGCTAAATTGGAAATCAGTTCTATCTTCCTCCATCTGCCAAGCTCTACTTTCTCAGCAGCAAAGCATGTAGCTCAGGGAAATTCTCCCATCTCCAAACTCCATTAGGGTTTGATGCTATCAGCTTTTTCCTGTCACATACAAAAAATTACCTTTAATTAGCTCCATTTACAGCTATACTACCCAGACTTGGAAACTTGTTTTGGGATATGAGGAACCAGTTGCCTTCTCAAGTGTCTTATGAATCATCATGAGCAATAAATACATCAAAGTCCTGTAGCTCAGGAGTGTTGTCTGGCATAATCAAGGCCAATAATGCTTGTCCCTGGAAATGGAGCTCCACTGCACAAGCCATTCCTTGTGCACAGTCCCTCATCCAGTCCAGTTTGGCCATCCCTGCCCCTGGGCTATCTTAGCATTGAGAGGAACTAGAGCAAAAAGCTACCTTGCCTTCCTACGCCAGCAAATGTATCACAAATTATGACCTAGACAGAAGAACGACTTGCCTAAAAATGGGGGGGGTTTGCCCTAGTTTTGGTTTGGATTCTTCCTTGCTTGGTTGGTTGTTTTGATTTTGTTTTTGGTTTTAAGTGGGTTTTCTTTGTTTGGTTTGGGTTTTTTGTTTTTTCCTTAAACACAAATGCATAAATACATTTAGGAACAAAAGTTTCCAGTGCAGTGTGAGCTGCTCACATTCCCCGAAGTTCAAATTAATAGAAATTAAGGGGGATTTGTTTCCTCATAAGTTGAATAAAATCCTTTTGCAGGTTGCATAGTTCACAACTAAATATAGTACTTGTCAATGCTTTCCTCACCCGGAGGAAGAGAAGATTGTCTGTTGGTTTCCTCTTCATTAAACAGTTGCTAAAATAAAATGTCTTTGTTTAATTGAATGCCTCTGCAGACCTAGTCAGGTGCAACTCCTATTTCTTCAAACAAAAAGATAACAAAGGAAACATGGAACTGCCATATAGCCTTGTCATTTGCTTTGAGGGGAGGAAGAGTTACATGCCAGTCATACACTTCCCTCAGTGCTTCAAGGACAGAAGGAGCAGCTGTTAGTCTGGGGGCAGCAGGATGAAGGAGGATCACACACTATATAAAAGCAGAATAGGATTTCGAGAGAAATTGCAATCAGCAGGGGAATGGTTTGGAAAAAGCTATGAGGGGCACAGTATTGTCATGGCAATTCTCTCTACTGGGACATCAGGTTTCTGCTGTGCTAGGTGGTTCCTCACACGAAAAAAAATCTTGAGGCCAAGAGAGATTTTACAAAGACCCTGCTGTTTGTGAAGATGCCAGAAACTGGCACCACTTGCGCAAAAAGTACTTTTTTGGTATAAGGATTGAGCTACTGACCTGAGTCAGGGATTGAGTAAATGTCTGTCCATTTTAAAATTACTATTATTTCATACTATTGTTTGCACTGCAATGCTGAGTGATAACAAGACCTCTTCATACTTACAGAGGCAGACACTGCTCCTCCAAACCTGCACTGGAAATCAGTGAGACAGATGTGGTATGGCAAAGACAACAGAAATGGAAAGGAAAGGATTAGGTTGTTACACAAGAGGTTAGTGGCTGTGCCTGAATGCTGATTTTAAGATGCTAATGATAGAAGTAGGAATATGGGGAAATAATTATGGAAATCTCCCAGGTGTTCATCCTGTAGTTGATGATGAAATTCAAGGTTTCTGAATAACACTCTGTGTTATTCACAATGACAGAATTCAGAATAGTGCACTCTGTCAATAGCATACATATAGCCATATTTTTTCAGCATAGGAATCTCAGAGTTTTACTTTTTTTAATTGATCATGAATTTGTTCTCCCTTCAGCTATAGCAGGGTCAACTTTGTGGGAAACCACTGAGTTATTCCAGAATGGAATTCAGCAGACAGCAGACAAACAGCAAGTCATCTGCCATGGAGTCGCAGCGAGACTGCCTGCATTGCTGCTGTAAGACACATTTGCCAGTCTGTAAACTATTTCCACATGAGCCTGAATCTGTCCCCTCATCCCTTTCTCCCCACCTTAAATGGAACAGCATGGGCAAAGCCCCACACTGATCTCTGGCTGTGGCAGCCCATGTACTCACATCTCCCCAGGCCTGAATGCCTTCTCCAGCTGCAGAAGCATAAATCCAGACAATGATTGCAATTTGTGGATTTGTCATCACTCAGGTTTTAAGGCAAGAGAGACTCTCGGGTCTCCTGATTTGATAGTCTGACCTTTGGAGTAACCCAAGGTGGAGAAATACATGAAGAAGCTCCTGCTCAATCCTGTGGTCTCAGTTTGAGGTTGCTGGTGGTTTAAAAATGATGGCTTGCTCCAGTCTCCTGATAGTGGAGAATCACCACATCCCTGGTCAGGTATTGCTGTGGCTTGCTAGACTCAGTGAGTCACTTAGACACAAACCCTCTTAACCCTCACAGGCCTCCTATCTGCTCACAAACCTGGAACTCAAGAAATTTTGCAGATGCTGTTCCAGTACAATACAAATAAAAATCTCCTGTTTGGTCTATTACTCAGCCTAAGGCATCCACCAGAAATCAGAATATATGAATATTCTCTACAAAGTACCACTGAAGACAGGAAAACCTACTTTCTACCTTCATCACAAATTCACAAGTTGGTGTATTAGCCAACCCAGATGTTGTTTAAGACAGTCTTGGTCTCACAGAGAAGGTCTAGCTTTGCCAAGAGGCTAAGGACATTGAAACTGAATTTCTTTTCCTATTTGAAAACATCTCTCACTGAAACATTCTTTGAGGGAAATCACAAATGCAGGAAACAGCAGTTACAGTGCTGCATGTTTGTCCGTATAGAAAGAATGTGATGATATCATTTTGGAATGTGCTTTCTTTCTCAGGTTTTTGTTTTGGTGGTAAGAATGTCACTTTCTTAAAAAGTAAAGCACATTCTTGGCTGTTGTCTCCCTCCCCCTCCTTCCAAATTTTGCCTACAAATCAATATTCCCGTCTCCTGCCATGTGTTTTTCCCAACCTGTCAGATACCGTTCTCATGTTACTAGTACAACCATCTGATGTCAGGCATCCCAACAGGCAATTATAAACAGTCATTTACTATTAGCTTAGAAGGTTTATTTCTATAGATATAAGCTTCAAGATGTTCCTCGCTATTTTAACTTGAAAGCTTTGTTTATTTGCATTTGGCATAGAGGATTTGACCATTTAAAATATGTCCATTTCCACCATGATGCAGTAAAATCCCAAGGCAAACCTTAGCCCTCTGAAATGAACTGTAAATATCTAATTCTATCAAATTTCAGAGGAACCCAAAGGCATATGATGTCCTGTTCACCACTAATCTGACTGGGTACCTCTTTTTTACAGCTCTGCCTGAGAGTGCCCATCCATACAGTGGATGTATCCTTAAAGTCAGAGTCAGTGCAGGTGAAGTTGGCCAAATTGGGAGATACCCTTTGCTACACTTTCCTATGGAACTATCACTTTTTTCTCCATTTATACCTAATCGGCGTGCTGTGCACTGCTACTACATCCCCTCTTACATTATGCTTTTATATTTCTACTTCCAACTGTTGTTAAGACTAACTTAAGGGTAAGTGAGATCCTAAACCAGTTCCTCAATGCCCCCAAGGGACTGAGATGCTGGGGCGCACACCTGCACTTCCAAGAAGCCAGCCCTGTCTTACCATGCCAGGTTGTTGTCTCTGGGAGCACCTTCTGTCTCATGGAGCAATGAAAATTCAAAATTATCCAGGAAACAAACCTTCAGACAGAAGAATCTGAGAGCTTAACACTATTTTTGTCTTCTGAATTGGTTTCTCCCTGTGGATCTTGGTGTGTTTTGCAGATGATTAGGAAAGGAATGATCCTTCCTGCAAATAATACGGGGGAAACTCCCCATGGTTGGAAAGTTCCCTTGTCCACATGGGCATGATGAGAGTGGCTTTCCCTAGAGACAACGCTGGTGCCTCAGGAGTTTGTCCTGCAGCAGTTCAGGACCTCTTCAAATGGCAAGTGGATCCTTGCTGGTTGGAAGAACAAGATGAGCTGTGTTTAAATTTTGATACCAAGAAGGGCAATAGATATGAAAACAGTGAGTTGCAAGAATCCTACTGATCCTTAAAAACAACATGATTTCTGAAGGATGTGCTTCAGCAATGAACATCTGGTAAAGAATACAGTAGAAGAACAGTAGGGCATTGTCAACATGGGAGGCAATTCAAAAGCTACAATGCTAAATCCTGTGTAAACAAAGCTCACTCCAGAAAGCTGTCTTGGAATCTCCTTGTCCTGTACATCTCATGCCCCAGAGATAACACGGTGTGTTTTCTGGGTCTTTATTCTCGGAGAACAGCAACAATAACATCAGCCAAACTGCAATTTCTGACCAGGATCATAATGTGGATAGTAATGAAGCAGCACTAGTGAAACCCTGATCTAATATTCTGTCTGATCTTCAGAGTAATTTGCAATGAATACTACTGTGGTTTTTCATCACAGAAGTCCTCTTACTGAGGACTGTTTGACAAATGCTAAGGGTCTGTAATTGGCCAGAGAATCAAAATTATCTATATAATCAAAGACACTGCAAGATCAAATATTGACTTTGCATTAGCAAAGCCATTGCTACAAACGAATTAAGAAGCCTGGCTGGGCAGATGTAATCATGCAAGCATCAGCCAATACATTTTTTTAGTCTCTATACTGGCTACAAAATGCTTATGCAAAACCAGAGGCTTCCTACTGACTTAAATCAGGATTGTGTGTGGGTGTAAGGGTGTGCCTTCGCTGGAGCAGTGTACATGGCAGGGGCCAGAAACCCAACTCAACAAGTCTCTGTATTCTTTAACAATTAGATAAACCAGTAATAAGTTCATAATTGCAATTCCACAAGGTAATTTTATGTGCCTGGGAGATGACAATATGCATACAATTAAAAGAAGAAAGCTTTTCATCCCTGCAAACTGTGTTACTGAATTCTACAGCCTTTTCCATTTGCAGCACTCAGGAGAAGGGAGGGCAGGGGTCATCCTGCTCAGCATGGAGGTACCAGGAGGGGAAGAGAGAATCCTCAAGGCTGTAAATGCACTGAGTTCAGTTCAACAGAGAATATGGAAATTCAGATCTCTCCTACGCTGCCTCTTTGTAGCAATTTTCAGCTTTTTGGTTGCATGCAAGAGGAAATGTCCTGGGATAAGGTTCTTAGATCTAGTATAACAAATAGGGTATGAAAAATCCCTTTTACTCCGACCATCTTTGAAAAAACAAAGCAGCTCAATTTCTGAATTATTATATTTAAGCTGTCTTTCAACTTTCCTTTTTCCCCTGACAGCTTTAAATCTCTCTGTGGGTGGAGGTCTAATGTCAGCACATGCAATTCTATACTTTAATCATTTTTTAACTACAAGATCAAAGCAAGTAGGTTTTTATTACTCCAGTGTCCGATACTTCATAACTTAACTATTGAATGTCAGGTAACAGCTCTTCTCAATGCACTGCATTCAAACAAATCTTTCCAGCTACACTCCCCTGTATATTAGAGAATATGTATTAAAGAAAAAATAGGATATTTTATTAGTCATATGAAAATCACTGGTAGTACAAATGAAATACAACAAACTTGTTTCTACATTTACTCTGGGGCTCTGCGAGCAGCATACTGCCTAAGAAGAAACCCTGTGGCAGACAACATTAACATCTTCATCTTATTTTAATTTCTAACACTTTTCTTTGTGTTCCCTGCTCTCACTCAGGAACCCAGGGAAATTAATACCTGGCCTGTGGCCAGACTGTCTGGGTGAGCAGTCCCCTGGGGTATTATTTCCCTGGACATGGCAGTGCAGAGCCACCCCACCAGAAGAATGAAGGCACTTTTTACCCGTCTGATGTCAATCTCTCCCTAACTGCCTAAATCCTGTCTATGGTCTCCACTGCCCTGTCTATGGGAATTCCTCCCATCCATTTGTTAGTGTTGCACTCTCATGGCTGGCTATCATGGGAATAAATTTTTCCAAACTGGCTGTGCATTTTTCTTTCTTTCATTGACAACACTGGCTTTGAGTTTAGGACAGTAACTGCAAGACAGGGTAAAAATTCGACCACTCCTTTATATATATGGAGAAAAGGTGTCACAGTTACACATGATTTGTTAACATGCTCTCTGCTGCTCACAGGGAGGTGACATATTCTCATTTAGTCCAGAGGAATCTTAACAGCATCTTACTGTGATAACAGCATAAGCCCTGCACATGAATCACTTTGTGCACTCAGGCAGTCCAACTGACCCTCACCATTCAGCTGCTTTGCATGGACATGGATTTACCAGGCAGCATTTCCAACAGAGCTGAGCACACACAATGCTCGCACTTTGTTTTCCTCCCAAATACTTCTCTGTCACAAGCTGTTCCAATTAAGAAGGCATGCAATAATACCCCTAATTACATTTTACTTTGATGAGAGATCTAGGCATTTTTAAAAAACGCATGTTGTATAGGGTTAGGAGAATCTTCATTTCAATTCTTTGCATATTTTGGCACGAGCTGTGCCTCTGCCTTTCGTTGGGCTCCAGGCCCTGCGGGGCACGTGCATCTCTTCTGCTACTGCAGCCCAGGCCCGGGGTGCCAGACACCAGCAGAGCAACACGGGGCTAATTTTTGCTGACTAACCCCAATGCTAAATCTGTGAGCTCTGACAGCTCCAACACAAGAAAAAGAAAAGACCCTGAGCAGCCCAGGGGTTTGGATGGAGGGGTCCTGCTGTAAAATGCTCCCTTGGATCTGTCAGGTTCAAGCAAGCGCCTAGCAGGAGATTTATATTTCGTTGATTACAATGGTAATAAGCCACAAACACAAATTCAAAGGGTAAGAGTGAACCAAACCCATGTTCTCTTTGAGTGAGATAGAATCTCTACCTTTTACATGCCTATCTATTGATGTGTTCCTGGATAACATGTGTAATTTTAATTAACTGAAAGTACCTGCCTTTTATATTGGACTTCATGCTAAAAACAAAGCAAAACAGACAACAAAAATGCCATGTTGGCTGAGTGCATATTTCTTTTGTGCTGAGAAACTGGGATGTGAACAGCCCCTCTCTCAATCAATACACATTAGTGTGTAATTGGTGACTATAAAAATATCCATATCACTTTGCTAATTCTCTTGCCAAATAGGCACAAGCTCTTCTATGTTAAGCCTCTCTGATGCAGGTTCCACAGAAAAATCTCTATTATGAAGCATCTAGGGGGAATGCAATTATCCCTAAAATAAGGAAGGAAAAGAAGAAAATCTAAAAACAAATGTGTCAATACAGAACTAAAGCATGAGGAAATTAGATTTTTCACTGCAATTTGTTAATACTGTTATAGTATGAAATATTTGTCTCTATTATTCAAACTATTATGTCAAAACCAAAACATTTCCACTTAATACACATATTTGTAAGTATGGATGGAGGTATATATATTATATTTATCTATGTGTAACTCAAGAGTGCTGTGTTTTTGTTGGATTTCAGGAATACTTGTTCAGTTCAGATCCCTTGATCATACTAAAGAAGAATTTTAGGTCAAGAATTTATATTTACAGTGAACCAAATATCTGAGCAAATGGGTATTTCATTAGAGCTAACATTTAATCTCCATCCAGGCCTAAATCTCAAACACTCCTTCCTGGATATCCTCTCTCCGCCCAAGGGTTTTGCCATCTCACTCTCTCTTTCAACACCACCCTGTTGTTTGGCTAACGAGACAAGTTGTTTCTCTTACTCAACCAAGGATTTTGCCAAGTCCTGTTGCTTCCACTTCTGTAGCATATTTAAAATTCCTCCAGCCCTCTCTATCTCAAAATTCTTGGCCCTGCACAACTGTTTTATTTTGGCTGCTAGAAGCCTGCACTAACCTAACCAGATTTTGGCTGGCAACACAGATCTTTTTAACCACGTCTGTTTTACCCTGGGCACATCCTTGTTTACTGAGTCTGGTGGTGGTGGAACCAATACAGTAAAACTCAGCACATAAAGACACCAAGGAAAATCCATGCTGAGTCTTTAAAACAAATAGAAGTGCCACAAAATAGAGCTGAGGACATAGCTTAGCATAAGTCTCAGGTCTTCTTTGTTGGTTTGGTTTTTTTAATACCTGCATCTGTCTACTGAATACAGTTTCTTTTTAATGTTTCCAAAATGTAAGCATATGATGCACAGTTTTAATTTTTCCTACTCAGTTTGCACACAGGTGAATGCCCAGGAGCAACTCTTTCTTGGTAATGGCAAATGTGATGCAGAGACTGTGATTCTCTCATTAAATCTGACTGAGTCGGGCTATTACAGCTAATAATGTCTGTTAATATATTAGTGGACTACTGGTTAACGTACACTGGTAGATAAATGTAGATGTTGGTATTGGTGATGGCAGTGATAAATATATAACAGTACAAACACAATCTTCTGCTGCAAATCACTTTTTCCTTTATTACCTTTCCCAAGTAAAATTCAGCTTTGATTCTAGTAGCGAACCTTTAAGCAAAGCTCAGGTAACATTTATGCCAGACCTTTTTTATTAGTATTATCTTTCTTCTCTGCTAGGTTAGATAGAGCACTAACTTCAACAGTTTTCCTACATACAAGGTGCACAAGGTTGCTTCTATTGAAGAGTTGCTTCAGTGGTTTACTAAAAGACAGAGTTAACCTTTTTTTTTTAAAATTTATTTTTTAGACCTTTTTATAAAACCCATTTTCACTGCACTTGGAAAATGTGACTATACAATGGGAAAGGGCAGGCCCTCCTTTTTTTTTTCTTGTCTTAACACAATGGCAGGATAAGGGAGGCACCGCTCATTACAAGGAATACACTTTAATCAAGTTGCCCAGCACCAAGTATTTCTCCTCCACCACTCTAGATGCCAATGTTTGTTTTCTCTCTGGAGAAGAAACAGAAAACACTTTTCATTTCAATAAAAATCATTCAGAATGAAGCAAACAGATGACCTAATTTAGAGGATCTACTTTACTTGGTAAAGATGACTGAAGGTCTCCTGTACAGTGTTGCTGGGGGAGATTTAACACTTTCCTGCTCAGTTTGCTAGCTGGGAAATGTGAGATCGATTGCAATGATATCTGATTCAACTCTCCCTGCTCCAGCAACACTACCATTACTGTCATATAACGCTTGGCTTCAGTGGAAGCTGCAAAATATGCTGCTATGACTAAAGCTGCCGTTGAAAAGGTGGAAATTTGGCTTTATTAAACATGTGTGGCCGCCTGTCAAAATTATTTCTGCAACTAAGCCCAGGATTCACAGCAGTCTCATTCTCTGGCATGACAGCATCAAGCTTTAAAAAAAAAAGCTATTTCAAGCTTTAGTGATATCAAAGCAAGTCTTCTGATATGTTTCTTTATGCTACAGTAGTGGGTGTCTACGTATACAAAGACAAGATATCGTAAGAAAGACTCATCTTTCATCTAAACAATTTGTTTCAAGCCTTCAAGTTTGTGCAAAAAAGCCCAAGACCTTTAAAAACTCATAGTGCAGGGAAACTGAAACACTTATTTATTGTGAATCTTCATTAAATCAAGGGCAATCTCCAGGACTTGGAGCTCAAGGGCTACATTTTTTTATGCTGTTGGCTGACAGCAGATACTAACAACACTTGAGGGCCTTAAGCATCTTGTCCGGTCTGGATGTAGCATCCAGTAACAGCAGACACTTACTTTATTCCCTGTGACCAGGTAGAAATAACAGCCTGAAGACTCCTGTTCTGTTCTAGGATTCATCTCCTTTAAAGCCACATCTTCCACTCTTTTCTCCTAGTAGCACTAACCTCCCAAAATCAAGGGAGGTGAGGGTAAAAGGAAGGGTGAAGAGGCAGAAACATGAAACCTAATTCTTCTTCCCCCTAAATCACCTCAAATACCAAGGGAGCAGCCCTGTTGTCACTGAGCTGCAGGCACAAAAGGTGCCAGCCCTACAGTTTGTCCTTCTGAGGCTCCCTGGTGGGAACACAGAAGGGACACCAGGGAAGAGGAGACAGGAGGTAGAGGACTGGAACCAAAGTGTTTTCTGCCATTTACTTCTCCCCAGATAAATCCCTACTTGCCTTGCATCAAACAGTCTGTAACAGCTGAAACTTGATGGAATCTATCAACTTGTCTATGAACTACTAAAAATTGTTGTGTTAGCTATCAGCCACCATGAAACAGTTTCCCTCAGAACTTGTGCTCCGGTGGTGAATGATGCTCAGTCTTGGAAACACAAGTTATTTCTCTTTTGAAGTTGCCTTGCTGTAGCCTCCTGCTGCTAATTCTGACTATTGCAGTGCCACACAGCATCTCCCTGCAAGGGTGAATCAGGCAAAAACGAGGGACAGAGTGATACTGCAATTTTTCTTTTTGTGAGTAGATTCTGGGACCTGCTCTTCTGCCTGCTTGCACTAGAACATACAGCAGGTACTACTGACAGCCCAGGGTACCTGTGCAATGTATCTAATGTACAAAATAAATGGTTTGTGGTAAGGATCTCTGGCAAAATATATACTGGACACTGAACAACTTGAGGAGGGCTTTAAATGAGGACAAACATGGGATTCAATCTTTGTCCCAGATCCATCCATGAATGGATCAGTCCTCATTTTCACAAAATCATTGTTTATTCTACTGGTCCACTAATTACTGCTATTAAAGCAAATGGTACCATGTAGAGTCTTGCAGACTATAAACAACCTAGAGCTGCCAGGCACCTGCATAGGTGTGTTGCAAGGTGCTGCACGCAGATGCCTACACCCATCAGATGGGCATTTTTTTGATTATTGTTTTACCTTTGCCATCTCTTAGGCCAGTTCCCCTGCACAGCATTCATAGATACCAGCTGCCTACCTGTTTCAGCCAGCAACTGCTGTCAGCTCTGTGCTATTCCTTTGGCAGAGCTCTCACTCCTGGGCAGGTTATTATGGTTATGGGCATTTTCCTGTGTTGGAAGGACCAGGAAATAAGCTGCTTTTGGCCCACATCACCTCTGTAGCACATGGAATATCCAGTTCCCTGAAATCATCTCCCTTGTTCAGTGCTGACATTGAGGAATCATCTGGGTTCCAGGGTACAAGATGTGATTTACTATGTCGTTTTCCTTCCAAACACTGTAAACAACCTTAGGATTTATTTTACCACTTATTTCACTATCATCAGGAGTATGTGGGATTAATATTTCCTCTACCAAAAGCAGAAATATTGTTTGTCCCATAAACTGGATCGGAGCTGAACATGCAGGACTCTTGGTGACATGAACAATAGATTGTTCTGGAGAATAATCTGTAGAAATCCCACTATATCTCACCTACAGAGAGGTGTCAGAGATCTCAAACTGGAGCTGAGGAGTAACCACTGGAATCCAGGACAGATTCCTAAAGACTTCACTACACATAAAGCAGCCACTAGGCTTATCAACTCAAACATAAGGGTTTCGTATATGCCAAAACAGTTCAAATCATGCATCCCACTATTCAGTAGTCATGTTATTTTCTCTCTTTCTTTCTTTGTGATAAAATGTGCAGAAAACAAGGGGAGAAATATAAATTTATTGTCTATAGACTGGAAATACTTTTTTTTCTGGTCAGCTCTGTTCCTGAGTCAGCTATGGTGTGTACTGCCAAAGGAAGTAATGGAAGTTGTCTACACAAAAGAAAGGGAGCACAAATCAACGGGAGAGAAAATTGGGTTTATCTTGAGCCACTGGCAAAAACAAAGCTATCAACAATGTGAAATGAGACAGAGCTCACCGCAGACTTGCAGATTCCCTGTACTGTATTGATGATATCTAAGTTGCACGACTGCTTTGCAGCTCTTTTTCTTCTTATCCAAATAGTATCCGCCTTCAGATTTCTTCCCAGCCTATCTGTCTGCCTGCAAGACACTACTGCATTGATTTCCATCTGGTGCATGTTTTAAAAGTTTTCCTCACAACCCTAAGGATTAACTGCCCTTTTTTTAAACAGAACTTCGGATTCTGAAGCATGCTGAAGAAAACAATCACAGCAAAGAAGCAGCAAATCTCTTGCAAACTCTCCCCTGATCAGTGGGCATTCAAAGACCTACCAGCAGCTGTTAATGTAGCGTTATGGACGATTAGCAGGACTTCCTGTATCTAATGAACATAGCTCTTTCAGAGAGGATACACAGTGCAATGCTGTCCCAGGAAAATAAAAACGATGTAACATTCAGTCAGGAATGCATTTACTACATGGCCCGGAATGGTGAATTGATCTCATGCTTCTGTAACAAAGCTCTCATCTGTAGTCCCCATTCACTGCCGGCACTGGCACAGCTTCAGAACGAGCCCGACGATCCTGCTCCCAAAAGGAACTGATTAGGAGGGATGTTCCAGGAGCTATTTGATACAGGCAGCACAATCCAGAATGCCATTTACAGAGAAAAAAAAACCCACAGCAATCTTAAGTATTTTTATGTCCAAGAATGCCAATAGCATCTTCTAGCCGACAGTGGAAATAAAGGCTTTCTAAGCACTCCTATAACCATGGTGTTACCGGACCTGAAGGAAGCAGAGTTGATGGACAGATGTTTCGGTGTGAACATGGCACGTAAGAGAAAGAGTTTCAGTTTCTTTTCCACTGCTTTCCTCTTGATTTTAGCTGCAATTATAAATGTAGATTGATTTAAAATCCCATCTCTATGTCTTGTTGCACACAAAGGTATTCAGGGATATGTGAAAGAACATGTATATTTGTGAGACGGCCTAATGGTGATGGGAACAAGGATGATGTAAGTAACACAGGCAACTTGTAAGAAAGGCTTTCAGTATCTTTTGCCAAATACCAAACTTGTGGCAAAAGTGCAAGCAAGGGAGTGAAAATGAACTTAGAGTTTTGCTTTGTCAATACTATAAAATAAACCCAAGCTAAAATGGGTGTTGCCCAACCCAATTGTCAAACATCGCTGCTGCAATACAAAGACAAATGTTTATTGGCTTAACTTTGAAACTGCAGTAAATGCTCCTCTACTCAATTAGATAAACAAATACAGGACTGAGTATATAATAGGGTCCTTTCACGTAAATTATGCTTCCTAACTCACGTGTAAAAGAAAAATTACTTTAATGTTTATATTTCTCTAAAATAAAAAGCCATCAAGGCTCTCCTTCTGTTATATTACAAATATTAAAAAAATAAAGAATGTTGAAATTATGTCTATTTTATGACAGTGTCAGCAAAGCAAAGAAGTAAAGTCAGGCTGACAATCCAGCTTTTCTTTTCACTGTTAGGAGAGATAGAAAGAAATTTTCCATTCAGTTCTCATTTACAGTAGCACAAATCCCCAGGAACTGCACTGACTTCAGTTAGTTATTCTGGATTTATGGCACACTGAAAGAGATTAGAATTTGGTCACACATGAATGAAGAACAGAACATCCACATAAACATATTTCCCTTTCTTATGTACACAGAACAGCAATGCTGTCCTTTGCAGCGACAGATTATGTGCTATTGCTTTACCTGCTTGCCTGGAGATATTTATGCAGGTACCAAGTGGGATGCCTCAGTGAAGGAAGTACTTAGTTACCCTCTCCAGCAAATGCATCCCCATCTATGTCCAGAGAGAACTGACTTCTCTACAGCATCAGGGCGTTAGGCAAGGGGCTAACATGCATACACACAGCATTATGCATTCAGTGATGAGAACCACCTGTTTGTGAGTCTGTTCTATTGTCTCTGCCAAAAATTGGCTCTAAGTCAGGACAATCTCTCATGCAGATATATTAGCCTACATGGATTGCAGATCTTTAAAATACTGAAAACTGTAGAACACTCTAGTTAAAAAAAAATATAATTCCTGATATTGATGGAGGAGGGCATTCTGTTCATACAGTCTGCTTATTTATGGGAATCTCAGATTTGATCTAGGAAAAAAGGCAATGCAGTGAGTAGCTCCCTATCAATTTAAAAGCAATGACAACCCCTGCACAGCATCAACCACCTTCATATCCCTAATGCCCCAAGCCTTGCCCGTCTTGTTCAGCTGAGGTGCAACATCCTCATGCAGGAGCAGGTGGCCAAACAAGCAGAGTCTTTCCTTTTCTCTTGACTCCTGTCAACATTAAACATGTCCACATCTTCCACTCTGCAGGCTCTCTAATGAGGTGGCTGCAGGCAAGGAAGAGGCATTAAGAGAGGGAGTATTACAAAAGTAAAGAGAGAATAGGCTGCTCCAGGAGATCGACAGAGATTAGGGTTGGATATCCCTGGGCTCAATTTCACTGAGAGCATACTAATGCCCACATTTCCAATTGAAATGATCTGGAAACCTTTTCTGCAGCCTCCAAGAACACTGCAAAATAACAAATCCAACAAGATGGTTCACAAATAGGAAAGAGGAGGAAGAGTTGATTCTTGTGGTTATTTTTTTTTCTGAACTGCAACCAAATAACTGAAAATGTCTAAGTATGCAGAACATTTATTAAAAAAAAATTGTGAAGGTTTCAAAGTCAAGCACTCATAAGTCAGGAAATGTCAATGCCAGCAGTTTTGAGAGTCCAGTATAGAATGCCTCGGATTTTGTTTTTCAGAACTTTGATTTTTATGGAGACCTAATCCCTTGGAGACCCAGCCTTTTAAAGACCCAAACACTAACATTCCAGTGAGCTCTCAACAACAGATCATCTCAACTACTTGCAGGTTACTTGTTAAATCACCTTAAACTCAGTCAGTCCAACCCTTATATTGCTTCCTGACTTCAAGTCACTGATAATGAAATCCTGCTGCTCCATATCTCCAGCCCACATCTCATGCTGCCATAGTGTTCCTGGAATCATTGTCCATGCTATCCTTCAATCACACACTTTTCTGATGAAAAGTTAAAACCCCTTGAAGTAACTTGTGGAACACTTACCCTGTCCTTCCTCTCAGCTCTCCCCCAACTCACTTCTAACCACAAGAATCTCACTAAAGCATTTAGGCTGTTTTGTTCTGTGATTTGATACCAGTGAGCACAATAACGTCCTGGATTCCTAAGTATTGGTGCAATAGAAATAAATACAGAAATAATACAGTATGCCTAGTCAAGAGCAGGCAAGAAAATGACCAGTTGTGTCTCTTTACCTTTCTATCACATAAATCATATATACATATATTTATATTTAAATGTGTCAAAATAGAAGCCAGATACTTGCTCCCTACATCTGGTGGAAACTACCCCCTACCCCTGACTATACTTTTTTCCTTGGAATGCCTCAATTTACCAAACAAAAAGATTTCATCCAGACAAGTATTCAACTAAATTCCTTCAGAAAACAGGCAGGCTTCCACTGGAGCTATGCCAGCCCCAGCTTCTGAGCAGCCCAGATGGTAGTCTCCTGAGGACCAGGGCTTCCAGTTCCCACAGCTTCAACAAAACTGCCTGAAGATTAAGGACCCTTGGGCTTATAATGCCTACAATCCAGGGCAGGCTACCAGGCTACCAGTGTCGTGGTGACTGGGGAGCTCAGCTAGAGCCGTGGCCAACATTCAAGTATCCAGCAGCTCAGGCTCCAGTCCTTTTTACAGGCAATTTCAAACTATTGGAACATCAAGGTTCCCTGAAAAATCAAAATACTTTTCTCCTTCCAGCTCTATTGCATACATATGTGGCAAACAAAAGAAGATTCTTCTTGATCTTTTCGTCTACTTCAGCTGTTCCTTATTATTGTAGGTTTGTCTTGTTTGTTCTTTTGCATGAATTAGTTTGCTGCTTTTTTTGTGAAAAGACACTATTTTTCTACCTGTATTTGAACAGTTTCCAGCATAATGAGATCTAGATATTAGTTGTACATGGTTCTGTAATACAAACAACACGGTGTTATCACTTTCTTTTTTCCCTCATCAGAGAGAAGTTTATTGAAAAATCAAAGACTTCCCTCTAATAATTTTCACTCTGCTAGCTGTAGGCAACATTTGTTGGATAGTAATTAAAATAATATAAAAGTATCTAAATTTTGCATGCATATTGTTTCTTACTTTTTCACAGACTGTGTGTTTGTTCTTCCCCCAGCTGAAAAGCTGGAAATGAGAACTTACTTCCCATGTTCTCACCTCCTTTCCTCTATTTTATACCATATTGCAACTTGTCATATTACATCGTGAATAACCTAAGAACTATTTGACATATTAGTTACATATTTATGTTCAAGAGCTTTTTCCCTTCAGTATTTTTAGAAAGATCAATTTTACATGTCATGATATACATATCTATATTTATACTAAATATGTTTAAATTTTTTTTTCTTACCATATTTAGTTCAAGGCTTTTAATGATGACATGCACTAAAAGAAGAGCTTTTTATCAGACCTTCATTTCACAAGGCAGATGGATACATTTCAGTTCCTCTGGGTAATCACACTACTCTACTAGACACAGGTGAGTTTTCTTCCACAGCCATGAGACAGTACTTGACTTCACAAAGATCAAGATGGTTGCTTTTGTTAAGAGAGACATATTTTGGGTTTCTGAAAACAAGGAGGGGCTAATGGAAACATCTATGGGAAACAAACTGAAATATTCCTCTAACTGACTGTGGTGCACATCAGCAATACCACACACCATGCTTGTCTTGCTCATGCTGTCAGTCCTTATAGACCCAGTTCTGCAAACTCATACATGAATAATTGCTTCAAGTTCTTCAGACTGAGGCTATTCATGGGATTAAAGCAACTCTGGACCAACTAATGGTGAATAAAATTGTTGCAACATAATGTTATGTACTGCAGTGCAGACATCTAATTTCGTAACTGAAACATAATTTATGTTTTCAAAAAAAGTCACCCTTTAGAAAAGTTACTACTAAAATAAAAACAAATTTCTCTAAGGCTCTATTTACAATGCCAAAAGAATTGCATAAGCACGATTCCTGACTTTCATGAATGTAACCAGGGTGGTTATGCCCCAGAACTGAATAATAATTAAAAGGTAGATATTGGCAGCTTCAGGCTTGCTTTTCCATGGGAGCCTAAGGGGTAAACTTTAGAAGGCAAACTTCACAACAGCCACTTCATTATGGAAAGAACATACATCTGAACCCCAGAAAGGCGCTCAAAACTAACATCTCTGTGGCAATGCAAGGATGACCCACATGAAGAGGATAAGATTTCACGCTGTCAACCATAAGGCTTCCCAACGTGCGTTTACAAAATATGCTGGATTTTGGACACTTTCATCCACCTTTCTCACTAAGCCTTGTATGACCTTAACAAAAACTGCATGCGGCCTGGGGAGCAGAGGAGGTGGAGGCGGGAGCAGCTTCCAGGCAGAACAAAATGGCTCACCTGGCATCCCAAGCCATCTGCAGCTGGATGGAGCTGAACTGGGCACACAGCTGGATCCTGGGTCAGCCGGTGCCCCTTGGCTTCAGCAGCCTCTGCTGGCATTCTGCTGTCCAGAGCTGGGGATTCAGGTTATCTGTCACCCCAGCAGCAAAGCCTTTCTACCAAATATGTGGCATCACCTTGGCACAGGACCTGTACTTAACAGCTCACAAACCATACGTTTCCATTGTTTGATTTCCTGGCTTTATCTTCTGCAGCCATGAGGGTTAGAAATTGCTTTTTAAAAATGAAAGCTGAATTGCAAATCAGTGTGCCTCCAGTTTCAGAGGCTTCCATACTTGTAGTATCTCAGTAACTACTGTTACTACTACCAAAACTGCTCACAAATATCAAAAGATATAAAAAAGTAGTGATACTCTGCAATATATAGAGGAGTCCTCTGGAGATAAGAAAGGCTCAGGACTTGATTATTTTTTGTTCATGAGCCATGGCATGTCAAAGAGCAAGATGAGCCTGGCAGGGACTGAGAGACATTAAAGCACATTGCAGACACTCACGCACACACAAAAATCTCTATGGAAAATGTGCTGCCTAACTGTGCATGAATGAACCCAACAGCTCAGGCACCTTGCTAAGATCCAGAGGGAAGAGGGAAGTACTGCAAGGGACATTCCTGGGTGTCCACCCTTGGTAAGCCTGCATGCAGGAGGAGGTGAAAGGGAGTGCTTGGCTCCCGGAGCCACCATGAGCAGAAGTGCAGTTCACTGGGCTTGTGACGGAAACATTCCCGGTTGTGTCCCACAGCAAACAGCAATAAAACAAACTGCTAATGAGGATGCAACCTGACCCTTGCAGAGTGAATGCCCAAGGACTGTGTGGCTGCAAGGGGAAGGGAAGGACTAAGTCGGTGGAAACATCAAGCTCAAGGGGATTTTTTAAGAGTGACAGAAAATAATGTTTAGGTACTTTGCTGGTAATAAAAAGTTACTCATGAAGTAACACAGAGCAAACACTGCTTTGAAGGAAAGAGAAGTCTGTTAAACAAAGAACCTTACCCTGCAGAAAGAATTCCTTTTTAACACTAATGTTAACATTTCGTTTTTTTGGTAAGAAATCCCTGTGAATCTTCGCCTAAGACTACAGCTCCAGACAGGGCAGTTCTTCTTTTTCTCTCTCTGCTTGCTGATGTACCCTGCTATCTTCCTTTCCAGGAAAGAAACAAACTTCTACACTGTTTTTGCTGTTCTTTCTTAGGTTGTTTATCACAATGTTACACCAACCATTCTCAGAGCCATTAGAGCCTGTGTGGGTTAAACATCTGGATTTTAGTATTTTACAACAGAAGATGAGCAGGTACAGGAAACTAAAGAACTCATCAGTGAAGCACTCATGGCAGCATTCACATCCTTATATCTGTTTTTTTAAAAGGCAAGAAAACAACACATAATACAGAAGCCACTGTTAAGAGGAATGTATTGAACGTTATTAAAGGCAACCTGTCATTCTGACACACTCCTGGTTTCTGGGAGTCAAATTAACAGTAACACTTCACAAGAAAGATGTGATGGCACGAGGCCGTTGATTTGTGGAAGGATATCACCAGTAGCTACTTCAATTAAGAGTGCAATGGTAAACCTGGATAAGCACTGTTGCAAAGAAACTGTGATAACCAAGTGTAATCCAGAAAGTAAGAAGTTTGGGAACTGATGATTTAGGGACAGCATCATAGAAATGTAAATGATACTTAATGGAGTAGTGCTAAACAAACCCAAAAGATTTTGCAAGCAGTTAAACATAGGCTTAAACTTAAGTGTCAGAACCATTTCACTGAATGTGATAGACATGAACTCAGTCCTTGGACACTTTGGAATAATGGATGCCTGTCTTCCTAAGTTTCTGGAGGATCACTACCACTAGTAGTGCTGCTTTAAAAAGGAGCAGACACACCGGGATGTCAAGTAACACCCAACAGAGTAGCTGGGTCAGCGTTCTGACTGACCAAACATGCCCAGTCTCTCCATGTCCTTTGGAATCAAGTTACTCCAGAAAAAGTGGTGTGTACATGGTGGGCACAACCCCTAGTGGGACTTTGTGTGGGAACAGAGCTCTCCCAAGCCCTGAGCTGAGCTGCTGAGCAGAATCTCTGCATTGTATCATCTCCTAATTACTGCAATGAAGCCAGTGCACTTAGAACCAGGTTGGAATCACTATTTCAGTCAGCACAGGCATGGCACAAAAGCAGTGAAAGGGAATAGGAAAGAAGGCGTGTCTCTCACCCATCCAAAACTTTTCCCCCTTGGTTATTATCCATCTGAATAAGTGGGAGCTGAGGGGAACTTCTTTCTTGGGATTGTTCTTGGATTAGCAAATGCAAAGTCACTTGCTGCACAGGTTAGGTAGGACTTTATGAAGAACTGCAATGAAATGCATGTCCAGGTGCTGAATGCTACTCCAACTATGCAGGACATATTTTTCCTATTTATTTTCTTGCTCAGATTTCACCTGTAAAATGGGAACACTAAGGCAGCTCCTCAACCTCAGCATGTCAAATCCTTAGTTCAGCTGACATATTCACAAAGATTTTCCAGCAAAGAAATTAACAACTTTCATTTGCAATTGCAACACCAGAGAACCCCAAAATGTGCGTTCCTTCAGGTACATTAATGAGATCAGGTCTGTGACACATCACAACCCCAAAAGCTTCCCACCTAAGACTAGGAATGGAATAAGCAATCCATCACATAGTATGACACGTTCCCCAAAACACACACACACTCAAAATCTGAAAGTGGTGTCAGAATGTTTATTGAAGAGGGCAATCTGACTGGCTGAACCGACCTGGGTAGCCGGTAACTTTTAACATAAGCAAACAGAGATACTGTAAACCTGCTGTGCATGGAAACTGTGTTTATACTTAAATTGGACTTAGAAGACTGAAATAACTTACTAGAATAATACAGCTTAAGTTCCCAGGAGCTCTGAATGACCTTGAGATCATTCTGAAAAAACCAGAAATATATGGACATATACAGTGATGCAAACAGAGTTACACAAATATTTTCAAAGTCAGCTAATAAAATACATTTCCTTGCCTACTTTTTATGATAGCTCTGCAAACATACTTTTAAAACTACACTTTTCAGCCCCACCAAACATTTTTTTGCCACTTGTGTTATCAGAACTGATGGTAAGCATTCTGCAATGTAAGTGCTGCCTCATATACTTCTTAGTGAATTTTGTAATCGTTGGATCTGTTCCTTTTAGCCAGACTGCTGAGATTCTTTCTACCACAGAACAAGACAATAAACTGTCTTAGTGATGCAGTGGAAGTACATTAGGAGACAAAAAAAGAAACAGCTGTAAGAAATTTCAGATTATTCTCAGTGTAGTCAATACATTGACAAAATAATTTGATTTAGATAGCAACTAAAATAGCTGTACACAGGAACATGTTCACCCAAAGTGACCACAAATCAGAGAGAAAATGACCACTACAAATTGTGAGCTCTGTTGCTCATGAACCTAGAAAGCCATTACTAGGGGCATTAAAACAACAAGGGTAATCTAACCTAATGTTGCATAACTGTGATCAAATTCCTATGAAAATCGGGAAACTAATAGCGATTTCTTAAAAAAAACCCCAAAATTAAGTGAAGGGAGAGTGAATAATTATTTTGTAACTTTGTTGAAACCAGACAAAAGAATGTAACTGAGCTGGATCTGTTCCTCTGCCACGGGTTGGGTGCGTGGCCAGGACTGGGCGCTGACCCTGACAAGGGAAGCTGGAGGAGCGCTGAGGGAAGCACTGCAGGTTACCAATGAACCTGCATTTTCCAACACTACTCATACCACCCCCATTTGGACTCGAAACCACCTGCCAGGCTGGCATGAGGGACTCCGCTTTCAGCACCAAGGTGCACATCGTGCAAAGCCTGCTCTGTGTCCAGCATCGGGATAACTTTGGTAGAAAGGGAGCAGCCGGGTGGCATCAATGCTTTGGAGCCTGGTTTCAGCTGGGTGCAGGGAGTGCCCCACAAGTTTTGGCGCAGCCTGTGGGAGTGAGTGACCCCGAGAACATCTGCCAACCTCCCGAGCGAACAGCATGGCCAGTCGGCGTTCCTGCAGGACAATCCTGCTCCCTGAAGGGAGGCTGTAGCGAGGCGGGGGCCGGTCCCTCCTGCCGCGCCTGCGGGGGGAGGGCGAGAGAAAACGGGCTTGGGGTGAGACAGGGGAGACTCAGATTAGGCATTAGGCAGTGTCCCCGCTGTGTCCCCGCGTCGGGGGTGAGACGCAGCACTCGCTCGGGGCAGGAGGGAAGGCAGGAGGGAGGGCAGGAGGGAGGGCAGGAGGGAAGGCAGGACAGCGCCCTCAGCGCCCCAGGGCGCTCCCGGCCCGGCCCGGCCGGCGGCTGCGCGCGCCTCCCCCCTTCCTCCCGTTCCTCCTCC
>VXBX01009319.1:494639-512229 GCA_013400415.1 Scytalopus superciliaris | reverse complement strand
CTTGCAGTGGTGGTGCCAGGCTCTTGCTGGCGGTGCCCAGGGACAGGGGGAGGAGCAGTGGCCGTAAACTAAAACCACAAGAGGTTCCGCCTCAGCATGAGGTGTCAGAGCGCTGGAACAGTCTGCCCAGGGAGGTTGTGGGGTCTCCCTCTCTGGAGACATTCCGAATCCTGTTCCTGTGTCCCCTGCTCAGGGTGGCTCCGCCTTGCACGGGGTGGTCTCCAGAGGCCCTTTCCAGTGCTGAGGATGCTGTGGTTCTGTGAATTGCTCTGCCAGCACAGCCTCAGCGCCCGCAGCTGGGAAATCCTGTCCCTTATCGTGCTTGTATCAACATGAGTCACCTCCCACAGCATCACTGAGAACTGGTACCTCTGACAGTGGCAGGAGTGCCAGGTGTGAAAGGAAGGTTGCTTCTTGCAGCGAAAAGCGCTGCGTGTTCCTTGGGTGCTTTTCCTTGGACCAGTTGTTTTGCTGTCTGGTCCAGGCTGAGCTTTTAGCGAGGCAGAGGGGGAGAAAGGGAAATGCAGAAGAATTTGGACAGCCCTAGAAAGGCATGCTGCAGAACACATCTCTTATTCCTTCTTCGCTTCACTTCTAGACACCTCAGTTGGAAACAGGAATATATATGGAGGAGGTGTGTTTAAGTCCAACAGTGAGATAATGTACAGAAAAGAAAAAGCAAGGGTTTAAATAGGTTGCAGCAAAGTAGATGAACTGATTTTTTACCATTTTTTATTACTTTATGTACATTATTTTAATAAAGCAAGCTCTCTTCTCATTGGTTGGAATAACTAAAATAATTTGATTTGTGAACAGCTGAAAGCTTTACACTGAATTAATTATTTATTTTTAGGTATCAGAACTAAACCTCAAGAACATTCTTTCATGTTCTGAATTTTTGCTGGCGTAGTTTACAAGTGACGGGTCTTACTATTTAATTTCATTCTCATTTCTGAGTCATACTGTATTTACATGAAAAATGGGGTTTAATTAAAATGTACAAAACAGAATTACAAAATTACATTTAATTGAATAGATATGCCTTAAATATGATGAGTATTGCAAAGAAGAAATAAGGATATGTTTGGTCATGTGCTATGATTTGACAGAGACCAGCATTGGCACCAAATTAAGTAGACTTGCCCTTCTTGATACTTCCTCTCCTTGCACAAGTATTTGTGCAGCAACAGAGTGAGCTGGACCAGGGTCAAACCTAATCAGGACAAAAAAAAAAAAAAAAGATGTCAGTTTTAACCTAAACAAGATCAGTGATTCAATTCATTATGCTGGCAGAGGGGACGTGGCAATGTGATGGTTTGGGATGAGTGTTTGGGTCCTGTTTGAGGGCAGAGATTATTTCTTTTGGCTGCAGCACTGTCTTAAAATGAACATGAAAATGTAGTTTCTATGGCATCTCTAGAGACCCTGGCTTGGGTCCAGCCTACTGAGAACATAAACTCAATGCAAGCACGACTATCTGCACCTGACCTGAGAGACAGGCCCTGTGTTTATTAAAAACACATTTGGCATTCAAAAACTGACTTGCTAACCAGAGGAAATACTAAATATTTTCAATTATTTGACTAATTGTTTCAAAAGTGTTTAGGTCTGCTGAAAGGCCAATTAAACAGTCAAGTGTCAAAAATCTAAGAGGGTTAGATGCCTGACCTGCTTAAGAATTTTTGAAGATTCCACCACTCCTCTAAAACTGACAATTATTTCCAAAATCTAGCTCTTGATCTTAATGGTTTTATGCAGAGTAGGCCTTCTCCTTGTCCAACATTTGTTAATTCACTAGCTGGAAAAAGAAAAGAAACTTTTCTTCTTCCCAGTTCCTAAATGGTGCTGTATCTTACAGTGACATTAGTTTTCACAAATTCCCTGCACTTCCTTGCTGAACTTAAATCTGATAAAGAAGGCCTGCTAAATAACAGAATAATCTAAATGGGGAAAACACAAATAATGGCATTTGTTGCATTGTGAAAACTGAAACTAGTTTGGATACTTACACTATGCAATATGGGGCATGATGCGGTGATTGGAAGGCTTGGGGTGGTCTTAGAGATACTTTCTGTGAAGTTGTAACACATCCCCAACATCCCTACATGCAGTATACTCTGAGGAAGATTCACTGATGCGTTTTTTTGTGTGTTTATGTAATATTAATGAGTGATAATTTGGTCCTTGAAGACTGATAGTTTGAAATCTATTTTCCAACAGGTATATTCCTAAAATATGCGTTGGTATTTTAACGTAAATCCTCTGTCCAAAGACGTATATAGAGTGAGAGATTTTTTATTCTTTTGGTTTTTCACAAACATTGCTTTTCTGTACAAATAGAAAACTGAAAGAATTTTTTCATACAACATAAGATTTTATGACTTTTTTTAGCATTTGTGAATGCTTAAGTTACAGCATTGATTGATGTAGACATTTTGTATCAAAATTATGCTACTTAGGTGGAGATAATTTGGATCCCATTGCTGTAGCTAAGACAGTTAAGTCTTCAGCAGTTACACATAAATTTACATAGGTGACTTATATCACAATTTACCCTGGCAATCTGATGATTTTATCCATCCAGCTTTCACCCCTCTGAGTTGTAAACTGCTGTTGTTGTAGCAGGTTTACAAACAACTCAAAATCTGCAACACATCAGAAAGGGATCCGTTTGGGGGCTAAAATCTAAACAAAATGCTGAGTAAATATTGTGGTAAACCCACAGAGGTTACACATCTGAAGAAGATGGTGGTCACAGAAGAAAGGAGAAGCCACAGACACAGATGGTCATCTACCTGTGCTCAGAGGCACTTTACATATTTACAGTTTCAGGCCCAAGGACTGGATTAGTGTTTTGGCCAGCCGAGTATTTTCCTTGGATATATGATTGTTCAGACAGGGAGTTATGGACACACAGAGAAACAGGCTTGTATGTACATACTATCAGTCAGGCAGTTACTATCATGTTAGAGAAAACTCCAGCAGTGTCCTTGTAGGTTTGTGCTTGAGTCCAAAGTTTCCCCTGTGTTGTAAGAGCTTGAGTTATCATTTGGATTGTATCTGGTTGTAGAAATACAGTTCAAAAACACCATGAGAAAAAAATGTCAGTTTCTGGCTATATAGCAGTGGTGAGGATTGTTATAAGTCATGGCAGTTCCTAAAGTTATAGCAATTTATGCTCACAGTGGATCTGCCCTTCCCATAAAGAGTCATGAGATCTTTTCATATGAGGTCTCTTGTTGTCCTCTTCCTCTGCCCACTTGTATTTTAAATGGAAGTGATGAGCTTTGAATTCTTCCTATAGAGCATAAAAGTAGGTATACATCCTCCTGAAGGTACAGATTAAAACGACATTCTTCAAAATAGGCATCTGACAGTACCTCAAAAGGGAATTCACTTTCTAGTTGGGATTTTCAGCTGTCAGACCTGCTCCAGGTGGAGCCCTCAGTCAAATAAGCCATGTTCTTTAAAGTGAGGTAGCCTGGGGTTGAGAGATGGATGAGGTACTTCAGCCTGAGGAATGTCCTCTTCGTTTTGACAGTAGGAACTCTGTGTATGTATTTTTGTTCTGCTTGGTACTGAGAGAAGAGAATTCATTTTCCCTACATATAGGATGGCATCTGGCTAGCTTTAATGTGAACTTGCCCCCAAAGTGCAAATTGATTTGTTATCTAAATTGGCATTTTTTTTTTTTTTTTTTTAACATACATCACCTCCTGAAGAATTAGCTTTTTTACCAGGAACTCCGTGGTAAATCTCTTTTCACTTTTTCCTATTGAAGTTTTTCTGCTTTTCATAAATAATTTATTCAAGAGACCAGAGGGATGGCTAATGAGAGATTAACTCAATGCCCAAGGGCTAGGGCATTTCCCTGGGATGTGGTAGAGTCAGGCTGCAAGATCTCACTTCAATTAATATTGCTTCCCACATCACAGGAGAGTATGCTCACTGCTGGGAAACACATTTGTGTGTAAATCTTCTGCTCTCTTTTGTGCGTGTTAGCCAGGCACTGGCCTATATATTAGACAAAAAAAAAAAAATAAATACCAAGTTTAAGAATTCTACAGAGACTCCAAGTCATGAAGTAGACTCTGAGTAGTAACAGTTAAGGAAAGCTGTTAGGATTTTGGGTAGCGTTAAGTATCCAAATGGGAATTTGGATTCAACCTAGTCTTCTTAATCAGCACCTGGGCAGAGATTGTAGGGGTTCTGCAAGTTGTATTTGGACCCTTACAGAGGGTTTTGGCAGAGCTGTGGTGTAGTGCTGTAGTAATTTAAGAAGTTGCTGCATGCAATTTTCCTCCATGCTAGTGGTTCTTACCCTTTACAAATCAGTAGAAAGTAGGTTTGCTCCAGCTCTTACTCTGCTGTTCCAGTTCAAACCCACCTGCATCAGCCCTTTAAGCCAAATCACTGAGCTTTACATAGAACTGAGTGAACTGCCTTTGATTATTGTTTTTGGTGACCTCTGTGCTAGGGATAGTACCCTTCAAAGGGGAGGCAGAGCATGAGCTGGGGGGAAGGATCTATCTGGGGGAATAATACCTTGAGCTGTTACAGAAACTTTTGTCCAGAACTCACATATCAAAGCCTTTGTGGATCTCACCCAGACTCCTATTTCTTTGTTTTTGAGGGTGGTTCTGGCAAGGGAGCTCTTGCCGCTGTTTCCTTGCATTGTATAAACATATATGTGCATTCTGCCCAGGAACTTTTAGAAGTTTGCCACCAGACTAGAATCAACTGTCAGTAATTCTCCCAGTGTGTACGTACGTGAGTGAGTTTGTATTTTGAATCTGTGGAATGGTGGCCGGGCGTTTGTTTCAATGATGTGGGATAAACCTCAAAAACTCCATGCATATCAACCGAACCATGCAGTCGGTAGGGGTATATTGGAACTATTTGTTCTTTTCTGAGCTTCACATTCCTTCCACACTTCAGAGTAGGCCAATGCCTGAGCATCACATTTCCTCTATTGATTTAGTGTTTAGAATAAGTAATTTTAAAGACGAAAAATGCTCCCTTCAAGTCCATATTAATGCATGATGTTTTCATTCACTGTTAAGGGAGTTAAATAATATCTTTGAGTTTTCTCAGTTGTTCTAAAAGAATTTTCAAGGCTGCTGTAGATTTTAAAATATAATGAGCTTTGTAATGGGTAGAAAATGTACTTCATGATCAGGGTTCAAACCATCAGTGAAGGAGTAATTTCTTGTTTTTAAACAAAGATCTGCTACTGCTTTCTTCTGTGACCATAAGTAACCACTGTTTCTGTGCCTTACAATTTAACTGTCTTGGAAATGTCATGAAGATTAAAATATGTGTAGAAAGAAGTGAGGCCAGTATCATTGATGTCCTGAAAACTTTGAAGATGAAAAAAGAAAAGCAGGGCAGTGCTACAATAATATTAACAATCTTATTTTGCTTTCAGATTTTTTTATAAGGTAATAGCAACATGAATGTGCCCAGCTGCCTGAAATATTCTTTGGAACTTCTGTCTGCTTTTTTATAAACATAAAACATTCTTTTCTATTTTGACAGTTAAAAATTACGCTGTTTAGGGAGTAAACAGATTTTTAAGTTACCTGTTCAAACAAGTAAGTCTTCTGTTGAATCTTCAAAAGGTTCCAGTAGTAGGAAATATGTTACCAAGTAATACATTTATTTGCAGTTCATTTTTTCAAAGCAGTAGTGCAATGAAAGGAGATGCCATTTTTTTGCTGCAAAGTTTGTCTCATTTTCTTCAGCTTGTCAAGTCTGATATGTCAGTATATAGTATTAATCTTAAATGGAAACATACTGCTTCTAGCTCAGAGACTCCCTGAGCTGCAAATTGCAGGAATCTGAGAGTGTTTTAACAATATATTCTTCCTTGGGCATCTTGTCAGAAGTAGGATCCAGGGTAAGACTAGTTTTTGATCTGACTGATCTGATTGCTGCTGTGTTAACTGGGAATTATGGTTGAAGTGCAGTATAATTCTTTTATATGGGTGAAAGAAAAGAAACATTAAATTTTTGCAAAGACAGCATTAGGGAGTTAAATACAGAGGGAACATAATTTCCTTTGAGAGAAACGGTGTTCTCTGCAATTAGAGCACAGATTTAAGAAAAGGAATTATGGAATCTAGGCGTATCTGCTTCTGGCTCTGCCATATGCTTTGAATCCAACTCTGGAAAATTGTACAAGTTATTTTTGTATAAGGCATCTATGAATTACTTAAGGGGGAAATGAGAAACATTAGTTAATGAGAGTAGTAGTTGAAAAGAACACAAGTACTTATTTTTGTTTCAGTTAATATTATGTTGCATTAGTCTTAATTTCTTTATCGAGCATGCTTTGACAAGTGAATGTAGGCTTCTTTGAAGTAAATGCATGAAAAGTAGTTGACAGTGACAAAACTTCTCATTTTTAGGTCAGTCACATTACGACAACACACTTGTGACAGGAAATGTCACGTATTGGAAAGAACAAGGCTTTGTTGAGCATCTTTTGTAGCGTCCTTGCACAGGGGTGAAATGTGTCTGCACTTGCATAAACGAACAGTAAAATCTCATTTAATGTCATCAGTAGGCAGACTACTTGGATTACTGCACCATAACTACAAAATTAAAACTGAGTATCAGGGCAGATACGTAAGCTGTAGTTAGTTTTAACTGGTACTTCTCAAGTTCTGATACGTAGCTCATGGAGAGCCATTGGACTATTTGTAGGTCATCCATGTGAGTCAACTAGGGAAAGCAGATTAATTATCAGCAGATTTAATATGCTACCAAGGTCTGCAGCTTCACTGGAAGATGTTTCCAGGTCTGCAGATGCAGAAGTTGAAAACCATCAGCTCTGACTATACCTCTCCAGTTGCCTCATCTGCAAGGGCTTGTCTACACAGGACTTTCCTGATTAACTCTATGTCTCATTCTACAACAAAGAGTCTGGTTCTGTTTACGTTAAACCATTTTCAAAGTACGATTGCACTTTGAATTCATACCCTACCTTAATCCATGTTAACTTTCTAGTGCGTGCCCTAAGGGAGCAGCAAACTAAACTGGATGACTGTGTCCACACTGGGGTTTAATGGAGTTTAAGTAGCAGAATTCAAGTTCATCAAGGTACTTTTTCCAGATTAATTTTCTTGATGCCCTGGTATAGACAAGCCCTAAGAATAAAAGTGGTTTAGTTCTAAGTGAATGAACCATGTTATAAAATCCATCACTGAGGTTTTATTATACTTTTGTGTGTGAAATACAACTACTGTAGGGTATAAAGTAGGCTTCTTTGTCTTGTTTGGTACCATCTCTTTTGTAGTAATTGTAGTTAGATCTAAGAAATAAAATAGTGTTCAGTTTCTTCAAAACTAAGTGCTTTATTTGTTTTTCAGTTTGAATCAAAATATATGTGTTTCTGCTTAAATAGCAGAAACTTCTTTTTCCTTACAAAAAATCTGTCATCTGTATCACAATCTCAGCTATGACATTATGTGTATTTGATGTGTTTTAAAGCAGATGAACACTGTAAAATTTTAAGTGTTTATAGCAAATCTGAATATTATGGAAATTAGACATTTTCTTGTAAAATGGCAGTGTTCTTTAAAATGTCTGTGTTTGATAGTCTGTATGGGATGAAATTATCCCTTTGTATTCCTGAAAATACAAGGGTGTTCTAAATAACAATTTTACCTCAACTGCTGCCATACTTAAAATACATTTGTATTTTCAGCTGTAACTCATAAAAGGTCAGCTCCTGTGCTTTGAAAACTCTACGCAAGTTGATACTGCATAAATAAGCATTTTTTACACAGCAGGCATATAATGTTATCTTCCCCTCTGACTTGCATTCAGATTAATTATTCTTCATAATTTTAAACTAAAACAAGTTAACTTAGCTTTCTGTTACTGTCCTTCAGACATTGATCAAAATCTTGTTAATAGAGTAACACTAAAGTTTACTGAAGTTTAAACAAAGTAAAGCTCAGTTTTTCTTAGTGGTCAGCTCATGTCACACTAAAGCCCTGATCACTGATCAAAACAGCATTAATTATTTGTTTCACATTGCGGTTGCTGTGTCAAAATCCTTTAAATACCTCTTGGAGCAGAGAGGGAATCTTACGGCCTGTGACAGAGCAGCTGGTCTGGACATGGGCTGATGCCCCAGTTGACAGGTTGTTGGATTAGAAAGAATATCAAAGGCAGTGAGTAAGATTAGGGATAAGTGAACATCTGACAGCAGTTTGCAGCAGGGGAGAACAGATGATAAACAATGGGAGCGGGGTGCGTGGGGGGGGCGAGAGGTGAGAAGGCCATGGGAAAAGTGTGGCGGCAATCACTAAAGCTCCAGGTTGCTGAGCCTCATGAATAGAACAGGAAATGGGATTTGCTGGGACAGATGTGCTGAGCAGTGATGAATACATTATAGGGAAATGAGGCTAAACTCCTGAAGGTGAGAGATGTTCTTTCTCAGAAAATAGAAAATATGGGAAAAGAAAAGTTTACCCCCCCGCACCGCCAGAGAAGTAAGCATTAATACTTGAAAAATAATATAGAAAGAAGTAATGTTAATGGTGATTTTAATTAAATTACTATCCCACAGTGGCATTCATTATGAACTCTCTAGGTTGTGTACAGTCTTACAGTGCTATTGCATATATAGGATTAAAAGTATTTATTTTAGTCATAAGATTGCACAAATGGTGGAATAGCTTGAATGATGGAACAGTCTGGGATAGAGGCTCTGACTGGATAATGCTTAGACACAAATTCTGTATCTGGCATGTATTATATAGCACTCACATAACATATGTTTGATCCTGCCACCGTTAAGAGACATTATTGAGTGATCTTGTGAGGTCCTTTCAGCCTTAACATTTTTTCAATTCTGTAAAGTGATTGAATGCTTGCAGAAAATCATACATAACTCTTCCTGTTCCTTAGGGTATTGTTTTTGTACTTTTTTGGCTTCCTTAGTTTATATTCTTGAGGGATCCTTTTCCAGTATTTATGATGTATTTATCTCAGAAAGCCAACAGAAACTTTTTGTATGTTTACTGATAGAACTGTATTGTCAGTTGTCTGACATAGAATTTCTTACGTGGGTTTTTTTTAAAGGAAAAAACTCCTTAAAAAACATCTCACACTAACGTTTTCACAGTGTATTACTTTAACTGAAGGGGGGAGACGCAGAAGGTAAGATTGTTGATGTTGTTCTGAGAAAGTATCAGTAGGATTTGTTCACAAGACATCTAGAAATTTATTCCACAATGTATTCTCCCAGTTTGAGTTACAAACACAAGCTTGCTAAAATAACGTAGAAACACAAACTGTGAGAGGCACCAACTGGAAAACATAAAGCTCAGTGGTGTAAGGACAAGAGGTGACTGAGCTGTAATGGGAATGCCCACCATCTGTCCTCCCTGACCTCAAATCCCTCGTATGTGCTGCCCCTGTCCTCCAGATGAGGAGCCATGAAGCTGGCCTCCTTTAGTCCCTGTTTGCTCTTAGCCACGTGCACTGGAACTGCAGCTCTAGTCTTTAAAAGAACAAAGATTGTAACCAGAATTTGGGATTAATATGTCCTATAGCCCTGCTTCATGGATTTAGGTGTTCATCCTTCAGAAATACTCTATGCAGTATTTTGACTACAGTGGCATCACTTGCATACAGCAGCCATGGAGTTCTGGAGTTTCTGAAGTTCCCCAGAATTACTGATCAACAAAGTTTTGTCCTTCAACTGGCCCTGATCAAAAAAATAAAATAATGGTGAGCACAGCAAACCTAGATTAAAAAATATTCTTTACTGATTCTCATCTGCATAAGTACTATCCTAAGTTCTGGTTTTTCATAAAACTTTGATTTCTGCATTTTCATTCAACTGTAACCAAAGACCTTGTCATTTGTTACAGGCAGTTCCTATTTTAAAAACATGGTTGAAGATTGTTTGCGGTTGGCTTGCATAGTTCTTTATATCCCAATATTGAAACTGCTGCAGTGTCACTTTTATCATAAAGTTGCAGAAATGCTGCAATAACATATGGAACTTATATAAATCACTAATGAATTAATCACCAGTTAATTCAATTTATTGAATGCCGGTTGTGTATGACTTTTAAGTAAGAGGTACATTTCTCTGTAGTAGTGTTCTCTTTAGAATGGATGACAGGTTAGATGTTCACAAGTTCCCACAAATTACTTGAATCTTTCTTTGTATTAATTTTTCCCAATGGGAAGATGATGATGAGATGACCACCTCTATGGGAATCAAATTTCTGTTGAGTCTATCAAAACTGAGAGGTAAAAGTGAAATTAAGGAAATAACAGAACCTGGAGCTAGTTGCATCTGTCACTTTGAACTGATTTTTTGGGGGGGGGATGGGAAGAAAGGAGAGGATGAAAAGCCCTGAGGATCTTTGTGAGGAGGGTCTGTGAGAAAGTCTTAGGAGAAAAATCTAAAGATTGTTCCTAAGCTTTGGCTTCTGTTAGCCCCCTGCTGCTGTTCTTCATCAAGTTGTTTTAATGGCTTTCAAAGCAAGTGAGTGGAAAATGGTTTCTCTGGAACTTTAAGAAGCATGAACTGAAAACTGTCATGGCTTTATAAGTGAAACACATCAAAGATTGATGGAAGAATTGCTTGTTAAACACATTGTAGATTTAATTAAAAAAATGGGAGATATCATAAAAGAGACATCATATCATCATAACTACCTAAAGGTGAAAGTTTAATGGCTTCTCATCTGCTCAGGAACCTATGTTAAGTATCTCTTTCATAGCTTTTGTGACCCTCCGTATGTCTGCAAGATTTCTTTTTCTCAGAGTGTTTTTTTTTCCCCAAAGTACAGAAGGAAAAGTAACGAAATGTAAAAATGTACATGGTAGTTACTGTGCTTTTTAATTTTCTTTCTGTGTTTAGGGATGCCTTCTTCTGGTAGTTTTATCACCTAGTGCTTCAAATTCTTACCTATTTCTGAAACAATTGTTTTTCTTTGTGTTGCAGTGCATAATATTTGCTCTGTGTGTTCAGTGTGTGCAAAGTACATTTGTGTATCATCTAGTAATTGTGTGTTTCTTCTGGAACCTGGTCCTCTCACTTTCTTGTCCTCTCTCTGCCCTCTTTTACAAACACAGTTCTCTCAGTCAGTAAATAGTATCTTCTTTAGAGTTGTGTAGTAATTATTAAAAAAAGAAATAAAAAAAAAATGAAGCGTGCCCAGAAACACTGTTTCCACTGAGACTCTGAGTTTCATTCTTTTAAGCTAAATGCTTGTTTGGATGGCATGCTGCATATGATCAAAGTGCACATTTAGGAAGCAAATGCTAACAATTGTTTTGAAAGACTAGAAGAATTCCTCAGCAAGCTGATAAAGCACATTGTGCACTATTCACTATCCATCTTCAGATTTTAAAAAAATATTCAATGTTGTAGCTCTGGTTTTGATTCACAAGCTTTTCTGGAGTTAAACGCTGCATCTATGCATGATTCTGACTCGAGATGTGATTCTTAATGTAAAAAAATAGTTTTTCCCAAGAGCCTGGTACATGATGACTGCAATTACTGGATTTTTTGAGCATGACAGGCTTAAAAATGGTATTTATCATCAAAAATCATTACATTATTTGAGTGATTCTATAAGATTTTCATGATATAGAAGATCATTTAAATAGGGAGTAAGAATATTGCCTATACAATGAACTACATAGAATTTGGTAAGTTGGCAATACTGTTTTAAGGATTCTTTTCAATTGTGTTTGTCATTTTAGCTGATGTTTTAACATTAGCTGTTTGTACTTAGTCCTAGTTTAGGCAAATTCTAAATAATATAACTTTTGGGTTTTTTTACTTAGTAAAAAAAAGGTGATTGGAATAGCAGCAGTTCAGTGTTTTTTGATCAGAAATTTGACATTCTGACAAACTAAGCAGAAAGTCAAGATGTGGAAAAAATAGGGGAAACCAATAAATTTGTCTATAACATTGTAAATAATTAAAGTATTTAGGATATGAACCTACATAACTCTTGTATGTATTTTTACCCAGAACTTTTGAAATAAACTATCACTGTTGACTTTGTTCAGTTTCATTTTGGCTTTAAAATCTACCTTTGTTAACATTTGGCTGCTTAAACTTGTTGAGCTTTTGAAGCAGCAGGATTAGAAGAAAAATTTGCTATCAAATCTTTTGGCAAATCTGTCGTAGAATGTCATATGTGTCTGCACTTAGCACTCTGCTTTCAGCATCATTGTAATATTTCTGACACTTGAAAATATTGGACATAGAAGATTTCTGGCTTACTTTGTTTGCAAGGCTTGTGTTACTCTTCAGAGTAACATTTCCACACCACTGCAGTTTGTACAGTGTAAAATGTGATGGGTAATTCATCTGACTTGTACTGCTTAGATAAGTTAAGTTAAAAAATAATGTTAGATTATTTCATGTAGTGATAGGACAAGAAGCAATGGCCTTAAACTGAAAGGAGATAGATTTAGATTAGCTATTAGGAGGAAATTCTTTATTGTGAGGGTGGCAAGGCACTGGCACAGGTTGCCTGCAGAAGTTGTGGGTGGGTGCCCCGTCCCTGGAAGTGTTTAGGGCCAGGTTGGATGGTGCTTTGAGCAACCTGGTCTAGTAGAAGGTGTCCCATGGCAAAGGGTTCGGAAGTTGGTGATCTTGAAGGTTCCTAGCAGCCCAAATAATTCTGTGATTATTGGCCTCCTATTCAGTGAAACCAGTCACTAATTGTTAGTAGAAAGTACTACTGTAGTACTTTACAGGATAGTTCTGCCAAATTTGAAACCTAAATGTCTCCTTGATTGTTTCCGTAAACCATCCTTTTTTCTTGTCAAGGAGAGATGGTTGACCTGTCAGTCTGGAGAACCCTGTTTCTTTTTATCTCATTACCTTCTCTTTGATCTGTCTAGGAGTTAAAACCTCTTGGCAGAACTCTCACAAGACTCATGGGAATGTACAAGCCTCCCTAGAGCATTATGGTACCCTCCATAGAGAAAGATTAATTTGTAAAAGTAATAATATAAATGTCAAGATTTAAGTGTAAGAATTATGTTGGGGGCTGGGAGAGTAGAGATTTAATCACACCCAGCGGCTGAAAAAAGTTAGTCAGGGAAACAATTTCACTAAACGGAAAAACTGTTGAAATATTTGCTTTTGAAGTGTTTCTCAAAAAAACTAGATGAATGCCAGTTGGCATTGTGTCTTCCCTCCTCTCTGTCTGTACATTCTTTCAGCCCCTACGGTGGAGCAGTGTCATGCCTTCCAGTCCTGCATTAAGTGGGATGACAAACCACGCCTAACAGTTGTGCCTTGGGGAGATGATGAAAGGGAAAAGAAACAACTTTCTGCAGTGCTATGTTTTGTATACGGTTTAGTCTGAAAAGTGTGTCTTGCTCTTGCAAGGGAAGGTGTGTAATTGTCTGTAGTACTTATGGATCCTAAATCTTCATTCTCAGACCAGCCCTGCTGACCCTGTGGAGTGAACTTGTGACCTTCATTCTTTGCCTAAGATTTTAGGCTCTTCTGTATATGCTCTATTTGCGCCATTGCGTGCTTGGGATAAAGTCTTAGAATGTCTTGGTATTCTGTTGAAGGAGCCAACAGAAATGGCCAATAAATAGTTTTAACATGCTCACTATATTCACTACAGCTGAGGAAACATGCTCAAAATCCTGGGACCTTGTCAATGAACATCCTTGCAGGCGGTGGTAACCTGGAATTCCTGTGAGACTTGGTGTGTAGGAGATGTCCTTCCCTGCTCTTACTTCACCATGGAGACACAGCAGTGCTGCACCTGCTTTGTTCCCAACTTTGATGAAATTTGGGATCTCCCGAGTGCTGCTTGCTAACCTTGGCCGGTCTTTTCAATGCTGGTTCTTTGTTGGCATGTACCAGCCTGGTGTGCAAGGAAGGTGTCCAGTTATTGAGCTGTATTGTTCCTGCATTGTTTTTTATTCAGCTTCAGAAATATTTTGTCCTTTGTAAGTTAGATATAAATGAATAGATTTGTTAACTATTTTAAAATCATAGTTATGTGACCCACACTATTGCTCTTCAGGTACATTTGGAAAACCAAGTAACCAGTTATGCATGATGGATTGTTTTCTGTGTTGGTTTTTTTTTTTTTTTTTAAATCCAATTTTAATGATACATCAGTCTATGCAAGGGCTTTTCCTTCTCAGTATTTTGCTTTAGGTGACGTGGTCAGTAGTTTTTGTTTCTGAAATTAGAACACCGTTCATCAACTGCATAGTTTTTGAATGCAGATTTATTATCTGTCTAAAAATTGAGTGGTCCAGTACTGTGGTAGAAGAGGGATAATTTTTTCCCTAGCTGGCTCTTTGTCAGCCAGAGAAGATTTTAATCAGATCCTATATAAGTTGCAGTGGATTGTTAGAATGACTGAAGAGCTAATGAGAAATATCAGACAATTGATGGTAGTGATTAGCTTTTGGCTGAAATACCAGTGGCAACTTCAACTGTGGTTTTATGGTGTTGTCAGTGTTGTTTTCCTGAATGGCATAGTGAAATTACTGATGAAAGGACAGTTTCTTTCCTTCCTCTTAGGAATGAGGGTCATGACCTAGGGTAGCAAAGAAGAAGAAATTATGCTTGTAGGCGTAGTGGTTGCCTTGGGACTGATGATTTTAAGATGCATTTATTCCTTCTACCTACTTTACTTGTGTTTGCTTCTCTCCCTGCTGTGCCTGCAGAGATGAGGTGAGAGCCGTAAATCCTGATGAAGTCAGTGGGGTGAAGGTCTCTGTGAGTCAGAGATCCTACATGAGGCAGCAGTCCCAGATGCTTTGGGGTGCTCTACCAGTCAGAATCATGAGTTGTGGGAATGTGATGCGGACCAAAGCAGTGTTTGCCCAGTGTGTAGCATTTGGAGAGTCCTCTTCCTATGGGGTTGAAAGGTTATTTTGACTAATGAGTGCACAGGATGAGTACAGGAAGTTGCTCAAGAATACTGAGTGATAATTTTCATCAGCTGTGGGGTCTTGGACTTCCAGTGGGTACTTTATATGGAATTTTGCTACAGACAGACATAATTGATTTAGGTATGTTATGATGACTGCAGAATCATTTCCCCTGCCTGTCATTAAATATCACTAGTCTGAAATATCAGTCAGACTCTTTATCTTGGTAACTCTGTAGTCAAAAAAATCTGGTGCCAGTGAACCAGAAAAGATGGAAGCAGATTTCTTGGAGATGTTTGTAACTCTTTTGATTTCTTTTGGGAAAAAAAAAAAAAAAAAAAAGAAAATTTATTTTTATTATAGGTATCTGTGTCTCAGCAAAATTTAGCAGTTTGGGAAATGCTGTTTTTAGTAACTTAGAAGTTTAAGTGCCGTTTTTCCAAGAAAATTTCAGGAATCAGTCTCACTGAATTTCACTAAAGCTCCATCAGGTAGCAGAGCAGAAATACTTCTGTAATCTCAGACAAATACTGCAGTTTAAATCCCACCACAGAATATGATATTACTCAGTAAAGGTGTTTCAATGCTATTTGGGAGTTCTGGCGTTTGGTTGAAATTACAGTGGTTCAGAGTAAAGTCTAAATTAAGTTCTTCCATCTTTCCAGTGAATGCCTTAAAAGCGAAGGTTATTGAATGTTGAAAATTTCTTAAATTTTGTCTTTTAGAGTTGTTCATGAATTCTGAATTATGTTCAAGAACTGTGTTCAGTCAAAGTTTCAGGTTTTATGTTTTTCTATAATGTTGTAAAAAAAGTAGTGTTACCAATTTTGTAAATGTGGGAAGTTGTATGTTCTTTTTATCTTTGCAAAATAAGAAAGTGTGTCACAAGAATTTAAATAAAATAACAGTTGAATACTCACTTTAAATTTTGTCTTTTGTGACAATGACACTGGATTCTGAAAACTCTACCTGTGAGCAATCGGTTCCTTTGTACAGAATTGGATTTAGCTCAGTACTAGGAAGTCCCCATCTGCATCTCAGTTTATAACCTTAAATTATATGCTGGCTTGCCAGTAAAATGATGTGAGAAAAGTCATAAATTTGACCTTTGTGCATATCATGTTTCTTAATGCAAGCTCTGTGTCCTTATTCTTTGTAGTATAGATTTCAGTGTGCTACTGCAGATTTGCCTTGGAATAAAGTGTGTTTGATCTGCATATGTAATTGTTGTTGATAATGATAGATATGAAAAATAGAAAAACAAAGTGAGAAAGGAGATTTTACTTAATTTACTGTAGTTATATGTGCTTAATTCTCGTGTTTTATAAATTTCATTCAAAGGTAAGCGATCTCACTGATAGCTGAATGCCAAGCTAAACTGCAACTCCATTGTTGAAAAGTACACACAAAAAACAAACTGTGACCTGAAAAGTAAACTTCCAGAGGATTATAGGAGAAAGTTTACTTACACATCAAGTATCTTAGTTGTAATTGTTCTGGCAGTTGATGTACATAAAATGAACAAAGTGGCTTGGCCCAGTATTGCATTAACAGTTGAATAAATTAATGCATTCTCCATTGTTTATCTTACCTCCCAAAGTGTGAAAAAATTGCACCTTTGAACAGTAAACTCTATTGCTATAACCATCTGTTTGCAGTTTCATTACAAACTCCTACCAGAATAACCCTCACTTTGAAGAGAAAATTGATATGGGTTGTAAAAATTACAGTCTATGACCTTAGGTTTTATGTCTCCTGAGGTATCCCTGGTGTGGTCTCCACTGGAACACGTTATGGTTTCTTCAAGAAGTACCTTTATATCTTCCAGCTAATTTCAGATAAGAAGCCCGTGCATCAAAGAGTTGGCTGTCACACAGAGCTGAGCACTCCTGCCTCTTGTTCAGGCCTTAAAATGAGTGTTGTGAGACCACAGCAACTTTGTTGCCCTGCCTAGAACTGCTGTGTCAGCTGGAGCTGGCATGTCCTTCTGTAGTGTACGGGATGATTTGTCCCCATGAGCTTGGCTGGCGCAATCTTACTTCTGAAATTGCTAATATTGCCAATTAGCAGAAGTAATGTTTGTGCTTCAGGTAGAATGTTCACTTTTAATGTTGTTAAAAAGTCATCAGTCTGTGTATTTTTGGATGCACTAACCTCAGTCCTTTCTAACTGAAATATTTGAATAGGGGAAGCTAAAAACTGCAAAATGCCATTATTTGTAATCATGATGCTTTTAAAATAAACACTGGATAGTTTAGTAATGAAATCTTGCAAGCTTTGTTTAAAAAGCAAACACTCCCTCCCCCCCTTCCTCTTGAGCTTAAACAGTGGCTTGTTTAAAAAAACAGTAAAATTCCATAACACTTAAACTCTTTTGAAGTAGTTTTTCAACATCAGCAAGTAATTCTGCAAATTGCTTTTGAAGATGAGGCTTCATTTACTCCAGCGTGTGCAGTCTGATGGAGTGGATTAGTGGGTGTGGAGTGAAATTGTAATTTAGGCTTTTTTTGTGTGCATGTGTCTTTCTGTAGAAGACTCCCCATCAGATACATCTCTGTCCTCTTGGAGTAGTTGTGGAAAGACCAAGGCTGTCCTGTTTAACAGTCACTGGTGAAACCTTGCAGTGTATATAACAGCATTGCTTTCATGTTGATTACTAAATATGATTTTTTCATCTTTTTTT